>CAWUFW010022307.1:0-98583 GCA_963921515.1 Calotriton arnoldi | reverse complement strand
ATCCGTGCATGACACAGTTGTAAATACATGTCTCAATCACAGGGGCACATGATGTACACAGGCAGTGCAACGCTGCCCATGGACAGTTTGCCAGAAGTCACTACATGGTATCATTGCATGGGAAGTAAAACCTTGTTCAAATGCACTGTCACTGCACCATACCTGTCCAGTGCATGTCACTACACACTATGGGGGTGACAACTACTCAGTGAGCCTGCTAGCCAGTGGCGTGCAGACTTTCAGCCTTGCTAGTCAGACAAAATGCACATTCAGAAAGGCAGTGCACAGAACACTCACCTGCTCCCCTCGTGTCCCATACAGCTTGCTGTACTGTGGAAGTAGGCTGTCCAGCAGGGCCTGGTTCTCCTCAAGGCTGAAGGCTGGGGCTCTCTCCACAGTACGTGCCATTGCAGGGTCCAGAGGGGGCAGAGACAGCAGCAGTGCAGTGGCAGATGTTGTCCTGGAGCATGTAGTGCAGGCAAGTGAGCTCTCAGGGGAACAGCCAGCAATATATATGTGCTGCAGAGGCAGATACTGTCCCATGTGTCCAAAGTGATAGGTCCAAGTCGTTTGCATCTTCTGAATCTGGCCAATCCATGGAATAGCAGCACCAATACACGCCCACAGCATCCTTCAAATCTTCAACTTCATGACATACATGATTTTGCAACATTGTTGTGGGTGACCAACTGAATTTCCAGCAACCGACTCGTTCGAATTTCGAAAACGCGTCCGTTGCCAGGCTAGGCCATTGACAATGGGTGCGCACCGATCGGTCCATTGCTGTTCAACGCGTACAGGGGTACAACGCGTACCCGCACACATTGAATGCAATGGGCCGGCCGGGCGACACCAATCGGTCCATTGCTGTTCAACGCGTACAGGGGTACAACGCGTACCCGCACACATTGAATGCAATGGGCCGGCCGGGCGCACCGATCGGTCCATTGCTGTTCAACGCGTACAGAGGTACAACGCGTACCCGCACACATTGAATGCAATGGGCCGGCCGGGTGCACCGATCGGTCCATTGCTGTTCAACGCGTACAGGGGTACAACGCGTACCCGCACACATTGAATGCAATGGGCCGGCCGGGCGCACCGATCGGTGCATTGCTGTTCAACGCGTACAGGGGTACAACGCATACCCGCACACATTGAATGCAATGGGCCGGCTGGTTGCACCGATCGGTCCATTGCTGTTCAACGCGCACAGGGGTACAACGCGCACTCGCGACACATTGAATGCAATGGGCCGGCCGGGCGCACCGATCGGTCCATTGCGGTACAACGCGTACAGGGGTACAACGCGTACCCGCACACATTGAATGCAATGGGCCGGCCGGGCACACCGATCGGTCCATTGCGGTACAACGCGTACAGGGGAACAACGCGTACCCGCACACATTGAATGCAATGGGCCGGCCGGGCGCACCGATCGGTCCATTGCGGTACAACGCGTACAGGGGTACAACGCGTACCCGCACATTGAATGCAATGGGCCGGCCGGGTGCACCGATCGGTCCATTGCTGTTCAACGATCCCTGTACAGGTGACTGGCATATGTCACCATGCCTGTCTCAGATGAACATATGCCAGCCACAGATAGCTCCCAGGGAGTGAGGGGCACACCTACAAAACCACAGCCTGTCCAAACTGTATCATAAGGCATGTAAGGCTGCATTTCCTATTGTGTGTATGTTGGTGTACATGTTGTCCTGTGGGTGTCACCTGGGGCAGCCACCCCAGGCTGTGCACGTGTTCATGGGGACAGGATCCTGGGTGTTACGTGTACATGACCACTGTGATGTGCAACTGTTCATATCTGTGCATGTGCCATGGTCACATTTCACGGTGGTTTATGTGTATGTCATGTCACATACCCCGTGAGTCCCATGTGGGACGGTATGTTTGAGCCAGGGTGTCCCAGTGGCACAATAGTGATGGTCCTCCACAGTCTGTGTGCATGTAGTGTTTACAATGTCTCTGATTTCATGTGCACAATGGGAGACAGTCTCCACATCCAGGTTGTGTGTGCATGGACTTTGATGTTGTGCATGTGTGTGTCACAGACGTCCATGTCTGTCCTGCAGTGGCAAGTGGAACCACTACCTGTGGGGGTCATGGTTGTTTTGCTGTGCTGTATACATGATACTCCATGTAATGCCAGTGTCCATGTGGCAATACAGGGTCCCTGGGAATGTACCTGTCGTTGAGCTGTGATGCCTGGGGCACATCTGTCCTCACATGTCACTGTGGGGGGTGATTGTGACATGGCAGCAGGAGATGGAAACTGTGACACGGCCTCATGATATCCAATGGGCCAACCTGGGACTTATTGATGCCACTTGTTGAACCGTGATGACAGATGTTGGCCATGTATGTACCATGCATGTCCTTACAGAACTGCTCACTTCATGTAGTTGTGCCTCATAATGATGTATGATGTGATATTGAGTGTGTTCAATGCCGCATATGTGGGGTGACTGACAATCTTGCTTTCTTCTCCTCTGCACTGCAGGGCTCCTGCTGTCCATAGACCATTCCCAGACCTGGCAACGATGGTGGAACGGGACAGCATCCGACGGTACCGCTTCACCAGGCAGCTGATTGAGGATTTGGCAGTGCAGTTGGCCCCACATTTGCAGCCTGGCCGGCCGTATCCTACAGCGCTGACCCCCAAGGTGAAGGTGATGGCAGCCCTGCACTTCTTTGCCACCGGTACCTTCCAACATACTGTGGCGACTGCTGGTGGGATGTCACAGACCATGTTGAGCCGTGTGCTCCGCGATGTTTTGGAGGCAATGTTGCTATACCTGAACCGGTACATCTATTTCCCTAGACTGCAACGACTCACTGACGTGAAGAGTGACTTCTATGCCCTGGGGAGGATGCCGCATGTCATTGGCTCCATTGATGGGACACATGTGGCTTTGGTACCACCACAGGCCCAGGAGCAGGCCTACCGTAACCGCAAGCACTACCACTCGGTCAATGCACTGGTGGTGTGTCTTGCAGATATGACCATCTCACACATGTGTGCCCGTTTCCCTGGTTCAGCACACGATGCCTTTGTGATGAGGAGTAGTCGCATCCCCAGGATGATGGCACAGATGCAGAACCAGCGTGCCTGGCTTGTCGGTGTGTACTGACTTTGTGCCATTGTGTGTGATCTGATCTGTAGTATTCCGCCCACTTTTCCAAGTCAGCTAATGTGCACTTGTCTGTCCGTAGGTGACTCGGGATACCCCAACATGTCGTGGTTGCTGACATCCCTCAGGAACCCTGTGACACCAGCCCAGATGCGCTACAATGAGGCACATGGTCGGACCAGGAGAGTGATTGAGCGGACATTTGGTCTCCTGAAGAGCCGCTTCCGCTGCCTCGACAAGACAGGAGGGTCCCTCCCATATGCCCCAGCGAAGGTGTGCAAGATTATCATCGTCTGCTGCATGCTCCACAACCTGGCAGTGCGGAAGGAGTTGCCTCTCATCCAGGATGACAATGACCAACATCCGCCACCTGTGGAGGATCCTGGCCTGGACCACGATGCCAGTGATGATGATGATGATGAGGGTGATGTCCGCACACAGCTCATCACCAACTTCTTTAGCTGAATGTGAGTATCCTGAGGTGTCATGTCAATGATGTGAGTTGGCATGATATGTGTAGGTGGTGCTCTGGTGCTGTTGGAGTGTGTCCATGGGCTACTTGACTGGATGTGTGTAGCGATGTGTGCTTACAGGTGGTCTGTACTCCCCAACAGTGTTCACATGCTAACTTGGTTCTGGGTGGGTATCTTGTAACATGTATTGTGCATGAGTTTTGCTGTTCTGTCCTGTTCTCCATTGCTTTTGACTGTGTGTCATTTCTGTCCTTCACAGGGTACTTTCAGATTCGTTTGGTCAACTGTGTCCACCGACGACGTGATTGTACTTCCAGGGTGGTAGCTGTTGTGTCCCTACAGGTGATGTGCGCCACACCCATGGACTTCCTTCCTTCTACAGTTGTTGACTGTGTGCCCGCTGCCAGGTGGGATTACCTTGCATCTGTAGTGGTTACGACATGTTGCAACTGTGTAATAAACCTGTGCTTCACTTTGTGATGTGCGTTGTCTGTGGTCACACATTTGACTGCCATTTGCTTACTGCACCTGTGGGCTACTTGACTACAACTGGGAATAGGTGTGGTGTCTGTGCATTGCACCGTCTTTCCTGGCAACATCAGTGTAGGCAATGAGTCAGATGGCCTAGGTGTGTATGTGTTGTGTAGCCCTGGTGGTGTGTCTCCCTCATATGTGTCACGTTGCCTTTACTCACATGCCTGTGTTGTACTTGCTGTTGCAGTTCGCATACACAGTGTAATTTTGCAGTTCATCATCCCCATGACAGCACCCACGTTGGAATCACAACAGAGGCAAGTATGGTGTATTAGTGTGTTTATTGTGATACATTTGTGTGAATAGTGCATAGGATGGTTAGTGCTGTACATTTGTATTGCAATCAGAAGTTCCTAGGTGAATTGAAAGTCCTGGTAGACAAAATCCCCAGTATCGGGGCCACAGTTGTCTGAGACATTGGTCCAACTTGTACTCCCCATGTCATGTGTGGGAGTTGTGTTGCCGTCAACAGGGTGAACAGTTTGTGCACAAAGGTGAACATCCAGAACAGGTTCAGGCTTCCTGGGGGTTGCACTTGGCCATCGGCCTCTCACTTGCCCCTCCTCGGACGACCCCTCTTCTTTGGGGGCCCTCAAGTACAGGCTGCTGCGGTGCAGGGGACTCTCCGCCAGAGTCATCCTCCCTCCCTGTGGCAGTTGCAGTTTGTTCAGCACCAGATGTTGTTGGCACACAGGGAGGTGTAGACTGGTTGCTGTTCATCTGGCGGAGGCATTGTAATATGTCCCTGTGCACCGCCGTCATCTCTTGCAGTGCGTCCCACTTGGACTCCACGCGGGACATGTGTGAGTCCAAGCGGGCATGATGGGCAGCCTGCTGCTGTTTCATGTCTCTGAGGAGCCCCACTACCTGGCTGAGATCTCCGGTGCTGGACTGGTACGCATCGGCTATGCGTACCAGTTGTGGGTCATCATGCACACCAGCAACCTCTGCAAGCAGCGACCTCTGTCTCCCACCCCTCCCAACACCCCTGCCGACATGTGCAGTGCGTGCAGTGGCACGCACAGATGATCCTCGTCCCCCTTGGGGGTTGGTGGTGGTGGTGGTGTCCATGGCCCCACGTTGGTCCAGGGTCCCTGTGCTGGTGGTGCTCCTTGTTCTGTCCATGTCGGCAGGGATGGTATTTGTGGTGACAGTCGTTGGAGGGGTGGGTGCAGGGGGTGCAGCTGGTGGTCCTGCTGGTGCTGCAGCTGGTGGTCCTGCTGGTGCTGCATGTTGACTTGCACTGGAGGTGCCAGGTTGGTCTTCTTCGTCCGAGGAGGGCAGAGGCTGTACGACACCAGTGAGCTCCGTATCCTCTTGAGCCTGGGACTGGGACTCCTCAGCGTCTGCTGCTGTGTCCCCATCATCACCTGTTTTTGGGAGACACACACAATGTATGTTATGTTTCTGCAGGCATCAATGGTTGACACACCTGACAGTTGTGACTGTGCCTCTGGGTGCGGGCCTGTACATTGCATTGTCCTAAGTTGTCACAGTCAGGGGTTGATATTGGTGTAGCACATTGTCCTGCATTATTTGGGCGTTTCTATGTATTTGTTGGGGTGTGAACATGGTCTGCATTGGTTGTATTTGGTTGACAGCCGGCCCTCCTTCCCACCCAGCCAGTCAGTTATCCCACCATGGACTGTGCTTGCATTGCAGGGAGTGAAAGTTGTCTTTCAGGATGTCAGTCAGTGGTGTCCTGCTGTTGGTTGTTGCACAGTTGCCAGCAGGGCCTTGTGCTCCCCACAGCAGTAGCCAGTGTCAGCCATCTTGTCAGTTGTTTTCCACTCCCTGTGATGTGAGCATGGTTCAGGGTGGTGTTGATGGGACAGTTGTGGGGGTGAGCTATGTCTGTGACTATGACTCCCATCATGCTATTGCCTCCACCCCACTTCCCAGCATTCCCATACTTACTTGCTTTTGTGGGGAGTTCAGTGTGTGTGGGTGTGAGAGCAATGGCAAGATGGCTGACAGTGGTGTCCTGCTGTTGGTTGGTGTGCAGTTCCCAGCATGCCCTTGTGCTCCCCACGACACAGCAACAGTGTCAGACATCTTTGATGGGCCTTTCCACTCTCTGTGGGATGTGCATGCGTGAGTGTGAGCTTGCTGGGCCATGTGGTGGGGGATGTAGAGCTGTGACTACGACTCCCATCATGCTATTGCCTCCACCCCCTTCCCAGCATGCCCATCCTTCCTTCCTTTTGACTCTGCTTCCCTGTGGGGTGGGCTGCCTGTGCTGACAGGATGGCTGGGAGTGTTGTCCTGGCAGTTGTTTGGCTAAAAGTCCAAAGAGTGTCCCTGTGCTTCACACAACATAACCCAGGGTGGAGGTTCTTTGTGGGATCTTGAGTTAGGATGTGAGGCATTGCATTCTCCCAGGTGGGTTATGTGGAGTATGTGTTGAGGGTGTGTGTGAGGGGAGGTGCTTGTGACTATGGTCAGTGCTGCAAGTCCTCCTTCCCACCCAGCCAGATATCCCACCATGGAACGTGCTTGCATTGCAGGGAGTGGAAGTTGTCTTTCAGGATGTCAGTCAGTGGTGTCCTGCTGTTTGTTGGTGCACAGTTGCCAGCAGGGCCTTGTGCTCCCCACAGCAGTAGCCAGTGTCAGCCATCTTGTCAGTTGTTTTCCACTCCCTGTGATGTGAGCATGGTTCAGGGTGGTGTTGATGAAGACAGTTGTGGGGGTGAGCTATGTCTGTGACTATGACTCCCATCATGCTATTGCCTCCACCCCACTTCCCAGCATTCCCATACTTACTTGCTTTTGTGGGGAGTTCAGTGTGTGTGGGTGTGAGAGCAATGGCAAGATGGCTGACAGTGGTGTCCTGCTGTTGGTTGGTGTGCAGTTCCCAGCATGCCCTTGTGCTCCCCACGACACAGCAACAGTGTCAGACATCTTTGATGGGCCTTTCCACTCTCTGTGGGATGTGCATGCGTGTGTGTGAGCTTGCTGGGCCATGTGGTGGGGGATGTAGAGCTGTGACTACGACTCCCATCATGCTATTGCCTCCACCCCCCTTCCCAGTATTCCCATCCTTCCTTCCTTTTGACTCTGCTTCATGTGGGGTGGGCTGCCTGTGCTGACAGGATGGCTGGGAGTGTTGTCCTGGCAGTTGTTTGGCTAAAAGTCAAAAGAGTGTCCCTGTGCTTCACACAACATAACTCAGGGTGGAGGTTCTTTGTGGGATCTTGAGTTAGGATGTGAGGCATTGCATTCTCCCAGGTGGGTTATGTGGAGTATGTGTTGAGGGGGTGTGAGGGGAGGTGCTTGTGACTATGGTCAGTGCTGCAAGTCCTCCTTCCCACCCAGCCAGATATCCCACCATGGAACGTGCTTGCATTGCAGGGAGTGGAAGTTGTCTTTCAGGATGTCAGTCAGTGGTGTCCTGCTGTTTGTTGGTGCACAGTTGCCAGCAGGGCCTTGTACTCCCCACAGCAGTAGCCAGTGTCAGCCATCTTGTCAGTCCTTATCCACTCCCTGTGATGTGAGCATGGTTCAGGGTGGTGTTGATGGGCCAGTTGTGAGGCTGAGCAATATCTGTGCCTACTACTCTCATCATGCTATTGCCTCCACCCCCTTCCCAGCATGCCCATGCTTCCTTCCTTTTGACTCTGCTTCCCTGTGGGGTGGGCTGCCTGTGCTGACAGGATGGCTGGGAGTGTTGTCCTGGCAGTTGTTTGGCTAAAAGTCCCAAGAGTGTCCCTGTGCTTCACACAACATAACCCAGGGTGGTGGTTCTTTGTGGGATCTTGAGTTAGGATGTGAGGCATTGCATTCTCCCAGGTGGGTTATGTGGAGTATGTGTTGAGGGGGTGTGTGAGGGGAGGTGCTTGTGACTATGGTCAGTGCTGCAAGTCCTCCTTCCCACCCAGCCAGATATCCCACCATGGAACGTGCTTGCATTGCAGAGAGTGCAAGTTGGCTTTCAGGATGTCAGGCAGTGGTGTTGTGCTGTTTGTTGGTGCACAGTTCCCAGCAGGGCCTTGTGCTCCCCACAGCAGTAGCCAGTGTCAGCCATCTTGTCAGTCCTTATCCACTCCCTGTGATGTGAGCATGGTTCAGGGTGGTGTTGATGGGCCAGTTGTGAGGCTGAGCAATATCTGTGCCTACTACTCCCATCATGCTATTGCCTCCACCCCCCTTCCCAGCATGCCCATGCTTCCTTCCTTTTGACTCTGCTTCCCTGTGGGGTGGGCTGCCTGTGCTGACAGGATGGCTGGGAGTGTTGTCCTGGCAGTTGTTTGGCTAAAAGTCCCAAGAGTGTCCCTGTGCTTCACACAACATAACCCAGGGTGGTGGTTCTTTGTGGGATCTTGAGTTAGGATGTGAGGCATTGCATTCTCCCAGGTGGGTTATGTGGAGTATGTGTTGAGGGGGTGTGTGAGGGGAGGTGCTTGTGACTATGGTCAGTGCTGCAAGTCCTCCTTCCCACCCAGCCAGATATCCCACCATGGAACGTGCTTGCATTGCAGAGAGTGCAAGTTGGCTTTCAGGATGTCAGGCAGTGGTGTTGTGCTGTTTGTTGGTGCACAGTTCCCAGCAGGGCCTTGTGCTCCCCACAGCAGTAGCCAGTGTCAGCCATCTTGTCAGTCCTTATCAACTCCCTGTGATGTGAGCCTGGTTCAGGGTGGTGTTGATGGGCCAGTTGTGAGGCTGAGCAATATCTGTGCCTAC
Source organism: Calotriton arnoldi (assembly GCA_963921515.1). Taxonomy (NCBI): domain Eukaryota; kingdom Metazoa; phylum Chordata; class Amphibia; order Caudata; family Salamandridae; genus Calotriton; species Calotriton arnoldi. Next base: position 89,744 of record CAWUFW010022307.1, on the reverse strand, counting down.
TACTCCCATCATGCTATTGCCTCCACCCCCCTTCCCAGCATGCCCATGCTTCCTTACTTTTGACTCTGCTTCCCTGTGGGGTGGGCTGCCTGTGCTGACAGGATGGCTGGGAGTGTTGTCCTGGCAGTTGTTTGGCTAAAAGTCCCAAGAGTGTCCCTGTGCTTCACACAACATAACCCAGGGTGGAGGTTCTTTGTGGGATCTTGAGTTAGGATGTGAGGCATTGCATTCTCCCAGGTGGGTTATGTGGAGTTTGTGTTGAGGGGGTGTGTGAGGGGAGGTGCTTGTGACTATGGTCAGTGCTGCGAGTCCTCCTTCCCACCCAGCCAGATATCCCACCATGGAACGTGCTTCCATTGCAGGGAGTGCAAGTTGTCTCTCAGGATGTCAGTCAGTGGTGTCCTGCTGTTGGTTGTTGCACAGTTGCCAGCAGGGCCTTGTGCTCCCCACAGCAGTAGCCAGTGTCAGCCATCTTGACAGTCCTTTTCCACTCCCTGTGATGTGCGCATGGTTCATGGTGGTGTTGATGTGACAGTTGTGGGGGTGAGCAATATCTGTGACTACGACTCCCATGATGCTATTGGCTACACTGACTTGCCCAGCATACACAGAATTCCTTTCTTTCAGTGGTCTTCACTGTGTGTTGGTGTTGTAGTGGTGGCTACATGTCTGGATGTGTTTGTTAGTTATATTTGTGCCACTGCCTAGCTGTAGTTGTAGTTGTGTTTGTACATGTGATGACACGGTTAAATGTAAGTTTGAGATGGCATGTGTTGTGTTTATCTGACTGACATACACATTTTGGGATGATTCTGTTCTGGTTGCTGTGTAATTGCTATGAGTGCATGGTTTGACTCTCCCCTTGACAGTGATGTGTGTGTGTATTGTGGCAGAATATTGTGTACATTTGTTGTGTACTCACCAGGCTCTGGGATGTTCTCTAGTCCATAGACGCTCACTGGCGGAAGGATGGCCCGCACCTTCTCCTCCCAGGGCCTGAGGTATACTGGCTTGGCAGGAGGGCCACTGCCGGTGTATTGGCTCAGGAGGTAGTCCTTCTTGAGCAGCTCCCTTACCCTCCTGCGCACGTCATACCACCTGTTCTGGATGTCAGTCTTTGTGCGCAGACATGGTGATTGTGCGTTCACCCTGTTGATGATCCTCTCCCACATCTTGGTTTTCTGGGAGATGGGTGTCTGTTGGACCAGTGTGCCAAACAGCTGTGGCTCTACCCTGAGGATCTCGTCTACCAGGACTTCCAATTCACAATCTAGGAACTTGTGATTCTTCTTTGGGGGTATGGTGATGGGTGGTGATGGTGAGTGATGTGTGTGTTGGTGTGCAGGTGAGGGTGTGTGAGTGTGTGTTTTGCTGGGTGTATGTGAGGTAGCTATTTGTTGGTGTGCTGATGGTGTGTGGCTTGTGTGAGGGATGAGCTGTGGGTGTGTGGTTGCTGTCTGTTGAGTGCTGGCAGTAGAATAGCATTTGCAAAGGATCATGGTTGGGATTTGTGTCCTTTATATGGGTGGAGTTGTGGGTGTGTCTTTGTTCTCTGTCCCCACCCCCCAGTATTTATTGGCTTTGTAATTGCTTGTTTGGCCTTTTTTGTGTATTTTTCCTTAGTACTTTCTGTGCATGTTGGAAACGTTCTTGTGACCGAGTCGCACCCTGCAGTTGTCTCGCACGGTCTTCTCCGTTACGTTCACGCTGTGTTTGTGCAGTTTTCTATGCTGCGTACGCGTCGGTCGCGGTGTTTTGTGTTACTTCGGCTCGCAGTTTTGTATGCGTGTCGGTCGTACGGCTTGTCCTCCGTACGACTCGGTCGTGGTTTTCGCGCCTTGCATCGTACTTTGCGGTTTGGAGTTCGCGGGTACGTTTCGGTTGGATTTGTTCCGGGTGCGTGTCGGTCGGTTCGATTTGCGTGTTTTTCCGGCCGGATTGCTGTTTTCCGTGCGGCTTGGTCGTTCGGCTTGGGTTCAGTACGTGTCGGTCGGATTTTGCACGCTTTGCATTGTACTTGGCGTGTCGGGCGCCACAGGTACGTGTCGGTCGGAATTAATTCCGGCTCCGAGTCGGTCGGTGCTTTTTCCGGCCCGAATCGGAATCGACCCCATAATGTCAATAGAAAAGTAAAAAAATCTAAAACTACCTACCCTATACTAAAAACTATTCTAACGTAACCTACACTATCTTATCCTACCTACTATCTAAAACAACCTTAACTTAACCTACCTTACTCTACACATTTAGCACAACATGATAAACATTAGGCCCCCACCCCACTTAAGACACGTCTTCACACAAGGACAACAGTAACTACACCTAAACATTAACTACCTACACATAGAATCCTAAACAATCATATTTGTCTTGTATTTTTGTAAAATGTGATATATATATATATATATATATATATATATATATATATATATATATATATATATATATATATATATATATATTTATATCACAAATGAAATCCTCCGAGTCAAAGGAGCCCCCGACCCTACAGGGCGGCCTCAATACAATGGGCACGGAGCAGCCCATCAATTCCAACCTTGAAAAAAGCAGCTTTGAGGCCCAATTCCGGAGACAAGGTATTTATTCCAGAACATAGCAGAACATAGTGTTTTCATTTCCTTACGTGTTTCGGCGTCCATTGCAGCCTTGATCACAGGTGAAAACAGTTTAAAATGCAAAGTGCGTTGTGCATGCTTAAAACCCTTTGGTCACATGACTCCGTAAAAAATACATTTCCCATAGTGCATTATAAAATCATTTCAGATGTAAAACATGAAAATCTTATTGATGTCATTATTCTCCATTCATTATTTTTAAATGCACTGATGTTTGAGTGAAATCCTTGGCGACACAGTCATGTGAAATCACATATTGGCGTAGTGCTCTATTACTACGATTGCTTTGGAAAATACCTGTCCTCCAGAAAGATCAGAGCAGGAGGTTATCCTCTCTGAAACCCTTCCTCGCAGTCACAATTTTGCTGCATTAGCGTACTCCTCCTTTCGGCATGTGAGAGCAAGTGGGTCATGCTCCTGCATTGAACCACAAATGAAATCCTCCGAGTCAAAGGAGCCCAAGACCCTACAGGGCGGCCTCAATACAATGGGCACGGAGCAGCCCATCAATTCCAACCTTGAAAAAAGCAGCTAAAGAATGATGATGGATTCAAAACAGATCTGTGACTGGGGTGAGTGTCTGAAAAGTTTCAGCGCTCCGTCCATCATCTCCTTGTGTTTGCTTTGTTCGCCCTAAGTTGACAGGGTATGCCCAGACGTGGGTCCCTTGCTCACTTTGCCACTGGATTCAAGCTAGCCTGGCTGATGAGGGGATGCTTGTTTCCCGTCTAGGGAAGACCTGGCTTTATAGTTCGGGCTGGACTGTTCCCATGAGGAACAGAGTCAAGACTGATTTGCATATGGCTGGATCTGAACTATGGTGGAAAAGAGAGCTAAAGAACGATGATAGATTCTACCCAGATCTGTGACTGGGGGTGAGTGTCTGAAATGTTTCAGCGCTCCGTCATCATCTCCTTGTGTTTGGATTTGCTATGCATTCAAAGTTATGTAGTCAGGCAATCCAGTGCAAAGCACAGCGTAGCTATAGTGGGCATCAAGGAGCCCTACCTTTACATTAGAAATGCTGTTCAAGACCAGTGATATGTGTTTTGCCACAATCAGAGGTTAGCTAAGCAGTGTAAGCCATGGCAGGCCTCATTAATGCTTTACATCCCAGAGGAGGTATGCCAAGTAGGATCATCGGCACATCACTATGCAGCTTATTTACAAGCTCCTTGCCCTGCCAGTGCATCACTTTTGACAATGTAAAAAGTGACATCCCAGCAGTGCAAGGGGCTTGTAAATATGCCCCTTTATGTGTAACATATGTCCTGTAATGGCCCATCACAACTGTACCTGACAAATGCTTGCTGTTAAATAAGCAGCTCTGGAGCGGATCTGCATTACCTGGTCAGTCATTATCTGAGTTGTCTAGATGGGCTATGGCCATGTACAACAGCTCAATGCTTCCCTGGGACTCATTTGTATCACCTACAGGGACACAAATACTTGTGTGGCCCACTCATTGTCACAGATAGCACTTGTGCACAGATCGTGGCGGGCGCTATAGCCACTGCATTTCCCGCTTTTGCATGGGGCAAGGTTTTTTTGGGCTAAAAGTCATATAAGCTATACTTAATGTTACCACAAATCATCAATGGGTACACCAGACACAGAGGATAGCAGACAAATGTGTACTTACCAACTGCTCCACCAACTTCGATGCGAGCATAGTTCAGGAGGTCTGACTACCTGCCAGGCTCATCGGGCCAGCAATGTTTTAGCTGATGGGTGTCACGGTCCACTCCAAACACCCTCTACACCTGGAGGCGTACACTCTCCCACCGTTGTTTGTGGACCTTCATGGGGTAGGCCTGGATGACATATCCCCCACTGGCTACCATGGCAGGCAGGTAATGTGTGACTAGACAAAGAAAGCTCCCAAACTCCTGCTCAGTCATATGGTGAGACCGATTCTTCCCCAGCATGATGCCACCCAAATTATAACACCCAAACACAACTGAACCCCCCAAAAACCCACTACTACCCCTATAACAAATATACCCCAAAAGGCAAACACCAGCCAGGACACCAGACAACCCACAACAATATACAACAATGAAGCACAAAAAAAGACTCAAGGGACACGACAGGGACAGCAGACGCGATGAACCAGCTCCAACCACACCAAAACCACTTTCCAGCAAAACCAAAACACAACCACTCCCAAACTTAGAAAGTAAAACTGTGACTTAAAGTGGAATGTAGGTAACGTCACAGTTCCTGGTTTGCAGGATACATTACATCACTTCCCTTTATTCATTACTTCACTCCGGGGCGGATGCGACACGTTTTCAGCTGATGAGTCATTTTTTTACGCTACCAGTCAATGCGTCAATTTCACACAAGGCCTGACAAGACACAATGTGGTTTTTTAGACGCGTCGGCTGGGAAGCGTCATTTTCAGCTGATGCGGTGGCTGTAAAAATCACGCTGAAAGCTCATGTGTCATTTTTTGGGGGATGCAACTGATGGTACAGTTCGGTGAGGCTCCTCATCTACCTCCTCCTCATCGTCTGGCAGTTCCTGCTCCCCATTGTCATCAGCCCATGGCACGTTTGTCTTTACACATATGATGTGCTACATGCTGCACACCAATATTATTTTGCACACCATAGGTGGCTAATATAGCAATCGGTCCCCAGATATGTCAATGCTCCTGAAGGGGGATTTTAAAACTCCAAGGGGCTTATTTACAATCTGATTGTGCCACTGGTAGGTCACTTTTTCTGATGCACCGGTGGCGCAATGGGCTCACCCATATTCACAAGGCCACATAAAGTCACCCTGCGTGACTTTTCATGGCCTTGTAAATATGGGCTCTTTTCAAGCATTACTCTGCGTGAAAGGAGTGTTCCATGAGTGTTGCTGTGGGTGTTTCCTCGCAACTTCCACGAAACTTGACGCATTCCCAGATTTACAACATTTTGTAAAACTGGGAATTCACAAAAATCCTATGCCTCTCCAGGGGAGACGTAGGAATGGCACAACGAGGAGAAATACTTTTATTTCTCCTCATTTTTTCCTCTTTCTTTGCGTGCTGCATTCTGCAGTATGCATAGAAAGAGCAAAATGTCATTAATGATTGTTTTTGTGCAGGAAGATGTCAATTCCTACATAAAAACAATCAACCCCACAGTGCAGGCACCCTTGCAAAATGACGCATGGTTGCCTGCGCTGGCACATGGCAGCCAATTGTTCACCAGCGCAGGGGAAAGCACCAGGATGTGTCATATTGTTGTTAATATGACACGTCCGTGTGCTTTGAAAATGATGCAGCACGGCACAGCTAAATGGCTTGCGGCGCCGCGCTGAGTCGTTTTGTTGTAGATAAGGCCCTCAATGTCGGCTCAATGATGGACCTTGTGCTGCATAGGGCAAGATTGTAGCTCCTCTGGGCTTCTGTCTGTGGGTTTTTCAGAGGAGTCATGACTCATGGCAGCAGAGCGTATCCTTGGTCCGCTGCAAAGACAGGAGGTGTGCAATTAGTCAAGAGTCATGACGAGGAATGGCCCAACATTCATGTTCAATCTGTTATGTGTTCTGAATGACTCATACACCTTGCTTACTGTAAAAGATGGGCTATGACTTTGTGTGGCATACACGCAAGTACTGATTGGAAAAGACTGACACTGTGCTACACATACAGGTGTGCTGTCCTCTGTAATGCACTTATAATTTGTCATACTGGTGAGTGCAAATGTCATGCAGGTGATGATTTGTCACCAGTAAGGACAGGCAATTTGCTGTTGAGTAGACACATGTCTCACATTCATCTATTGTGTCTATTTTAGCTACTATTGCCGTTTCTGACCTAAGACTTATCTGCGTTTTCAAAATGTAGCTGGAGCAGGTGATGTGGCATACTTCAGTCACACATATTTAGCATTGAGAGATGGAGTAAATGTCTTTCAGTTTGTAATGCCATGGGAAGGATAGTGAGTGGATATCCATGTTGGACATAATAGTGCACACATGGCAGTGCACAGTGTCCACTATGGTGACAGTACACAAGGGGTTAGAGATATATTTGTTGAGTATGCAAGAGGGCCGGACAAAAATTCATGAGCACTTAGGTAGTGCAAACCACTCCTCCCCGTGTTTTGGCCAGTCCCGCCCGCCAATGACCGCAATAGGAAGAATAACATGATGATAACGTTACGTTATCATTTTATTTTTCCCTCAGAGTAGTGGGGCGACGCTCCTCTGACTTTTCAGACACCAGCATTTGCAAGACAGCGGGTAGCTTGGCCTGCGGAGGTATGTTGATGCAGCACAGCGATGTTGTCTGTAGCCTTGGTGCTATCTAGTGCAGGAGGTGGACAATGGACTCCCTCCTGAGCCTGTAATGGGCAATGACCCCCTCCTCCATGAGGTCAAAGAGGGTAATCCTCTGGCAGTATATCTGTTCCCTTCTTCTACTCTGCCTCGGTGGTGGTGGTGGTGGTGGTGGTGGCGGCGGTGATGGCCGGCTCCTTGGTGCTCTGAGCTGCAATAGTATTAGATCCATGGCCTGGTTGAGCTTGCTAAAGTGAATTGGGTATGTTCTGCTTTTATACTAGTGTGTATGCATCATTTTTACGCCTGCTTTTCCGTAGTGGTAAAAAAACTGCCACTAATGGGATTCAGCACCTGTTTTTCAAAAGTAGTGCAGTTTCCGAAAATCCTTGAAATATGGCTGCGTCAGCTTTAAGATGCTTTTTCCGGGGGAATGCCTACCTTGCATGTCCTTACCAAAACTTGGATCTGGCGCTGGAGAAAATAGTACTAGCAGTGAAAAAGTGAAGCTAAAGGGCTCTAGCATCACTTTGTAAATATGGTGCCAAAATAAAAGCTGCTGCAGTGTCAAAAAAGTGACGCAGCTGCGGCATGAGATCCTTCTAAATATGCCCCTTAGATGCAATTCTCCAATTCTGGGTACTCGCGAGCCCAAGACTGTGCCACAGGTAAGTTGTGTGTGCCTGTTAGACACCGGTGAGTTGGGGGCTTTATCAATGACCAAGCATTGAGGGTTGTAATGTTGTGTTTTAACTCTATGAAGAGAGGTGCTCACTTAACCCAACCCGGGATAGTTGCTAGGCTGGTATTCTGTTCATGAGTTTCCATCTCATAGAAAGCTCACTGTAGCGTCCTCCCCAGCCTGCGTACCCGCAACGGACTAGGACACACAGGGAGCTTAGCAATACACGTCTTTATTCTTCTGCATGTAACCGCGCACCCAACATTCTAAACTAGCCTCCAGTGTATCCGCTCTAACACTTATGTCACAGTTCTACAGAGTCCATATGGAGCCAAAAGGGTTCCATCATTTTTAATTTCCAAGACACTACATCTCTCCCTCTGTTAAACAAAAAATTAAAATCTTTTACGAAATATTTATATAGATAGCTAGACAAATACATTCAAATCTCTTCAATCAATCTTCTTGGTACTTTAATTGTTCAACCTGATCTTGTTCTGGGGAACTGGGAGGTGGCTTCACCGATGTCCAGGATCTGTGTCACTGTCAATGGTGTAGAAGCAACAGCAGTTGCTGATGTTTCAGCCCCAGTCTCTCTTTTAACTATTAGATTTGATGAATGATTGGTCAAGTGCCTGAAATGAAAGAATCTCGGCTAATAGAATTCCCAGGGCATTGCCAGTCACCACGTGTCCCTTAGTGGACACCACTTGGAAAGGTTCTGCATCAAAAGGAGTATCAGATTTTCTTTTCTGCATTTATCGCACGAGCACTGGATTTCCTCTCTTTAATACAATGGTTTTTGCATGTCGTTTTTATTTGCATATATTTTGATCTTTTGTTTGTTAACCAAGTCCTTCTCATGAGTTGTGGTCTCATCTTTCTTTCTCTGATTGGTCCATTGAGGTAACTTGATATTCATTCCTCTCCTTAAAATCAAAGTCGCTGGACTTTCACCTGTGGTCGAGAGTGGTGTTAAACGATAAGCTCTCAAGGTAGAATTCAATACAGTTTTCAAAGTGAACTTCTCAAGGGTGGAACGCTGCACTGCTTTCCTTAGTGTACTCATAAAACGCTCAACAAGTGAGTTGGCTTGTGGCCACAGAGGTGTGCTATTTTGATGCTTTATTTTCAAATGTTCCATGAAATCTCTGAACTCTCGACTATTGAAAGGCGGGCCATTGTCAGACTTCATTATAGCTGGAAAACCCCATGTCGCAAAGATGCCATCTAGTCTTTCAATAACTTGTTCTTGAGATGTAGATGAAAGATCTTCAATTTAGTGGAACTCGTGAGTATTCATCCATGATCACCAATAGATGATGTCCATTGTCCAGACCCCCCAGGATATTGCAGCATGGATAAGCAAATTTTTGCGGCATAAATATGCACAGTTTGTGGCATTTTTGCGGCACTTTATTGTGCTACTTTGATAAAAAAAGAAATGCCCTGAGCCCTCCGTGTGCCCCATGGGTGATGGGCCCTAATCAAAACAAAATGTGCGCCCTCAAAGCCTAATCATTTAAATCAATGAATGCCTCCAGGACCAACCGTGTGCCCTGGGGGCGGCGGGCCCAAAACTTGATAAAAACGAATGCCCCCTGGGTGCCCTGTGGGCATCAAGTTTTATCAAGTTTTAGGCCCGCCACCCACAGGGCACAAGGCAGGCCCTGGGGGCATTTATTTTTCCAAATGATTAGGGCCCACTACGTGGGTGGCAGGCCCTAACCATTTAAAAATTAAATGCCCACCGTGAGCCCCGTGTGCTCAAAACTAGAAAAAGATAAATGCCCTCTGGGCTCCCCACATGGCCTGTGGTTGGCGGGGCCTTATAATTTACAAAAAATAAATGCCCCCTAGGCCCACTGCATGCCCTGTTGATGGCAGGCTCAAAACTTGATAAAAACCCGGATGCCCCATGTACGGCGGGCTCAGGGGGGCATTAATATTTATCAAGTTTTGGGCCCGCCACCCAAGGGGCACACGGGTCCCAGGGGGAATTACATTTTTTTGCCAAATTTTGGAATTTCACTGCCACTTTTATAAAAAGTCCTGGCTTTTTACAAACTGCTGATTTTAAAAAAAAATTGAAAATCGCAAAATCACGAAATCCTGGAGGGTTTGACCGAAAAAGCCAATGGCTATTCTCTCCCGTGAATGCTTTAGGATTTCCGACATGTTCAAGGTGTGGTAAATAGTTTGTGTAGATAGGCAGTTGCATAAATGACAGGCCTTTCATTCCTTTTCCACCCTGTCATCAAGCAAACCAAACTCGGTCTCAGAGAGCTCGTTTTGTGGCAACAATTTCACGATGTCCTTCCTGGGCTACCTCAATTATTTTCTCTCTCAGACTCTCCGGAATCAGGATTCTCAACCCTCATAATATATAACTCCTTCCTAAGTTATGGATAATTCATCTTTAACATGTTTGTACTTTTGATATTCACCATCACTGATGAGCGGTCAAGTGTGTTGGTTCCATGACTGGTGCATAATTATATCCTTCAGGTTTAACATGTCATTATCATGGGCCATGGCAGTAATTATATGGGCTAAAAAAATGGCATCTGATGTATTGGATTTTACAATGATGTTGATAGTGGTCTCAGCAGTCTTGGATGGAGTACCGTGACCTTGTATAGACACTCTGGAAAAGTAGTCAGCAGAGTTCTGATCCTTCCCTGGACGATGCGGAATGGTATAATCATATTCCTGTAACCGTAGTCCCCATCGTTTAATGCAAGGAGGCATTTTAGCCTTTGGATTTCCAAATATAGTCAGTAAAGCTTGATGATCCGTTACCATTGTAAAATGCTTTCCGTACAGGAATACGTGGAAATGTTCACAAGCCCATACCATAGCTAAGCTTTCTTTCTCAGGTTGTGAGCAAGCACTTTATGTCTGGGACACATTTCTACTTGCGTATGGCCCCAATATGCTTTTGAGCATTTGTATGTCCTCTGTGCTGTGCAGGAATTTTGACTAACCTGACTGGGCTGGCGTCAACAATAGCTTCTGTATAAAGCTTCGGATTGAAATTGTATTGTATTGTAATTGTATTTATATAGCACTTTCTACCCCTGACGAGGCTTCAAAGCGCTTTTTCAGTGAGTAGCACGCTACTCCAGAACCCATAAAGGATTAGTGGTGAATTAGTATAGTGAAATATGGAAGTCATTTGAGCGGTGGATATGTTAGTCTGTTATTTCGTTTGAGAAGTATAGTGGAGGGATAAAAGAGGAAAAGGTTTGCATTTATATAGCTCTTGCTACCCCTGATGAGGTGTTGAAGCACTTTTAGTGAGTAGCACACTACTCTGGAACCCAAACAGTACTAGTGGGAAATTAGTATAGGGAAATATAAAATTAATTTGAGTGGTGGACATTTTAGTCTGTTATTGGGATTGAAAAGGAAAAGTAGAGGGATAGAAGAGGGAAGGGTCTAGATTTTTTTTCCTTCTTTTTTGGAGTTCATAGCAGTAGGAGGGGGTTTGGGATGAGTAAAGGGGAGGTGGAGTGGAAATAGTCAGAGGGAAGGGTTTAGAAAGGCTTGTTTGGGAGATCTGAATAGTAAAAGAGGTATTAAGAGATGTAAGGGGGGTAGAGCAAGGGTCCTTTGGGGGATCATAGTAGTGGTATGGGTTTTGGGATGAATAGGACAGTGGAGGTCGAGGATGCATTGATAGGGTGAGAAATAGGGTGGTGCATTGGAAAGAGTAATAGAATGAGGTTTAAGATGAGTCAGAGAGTTGAGGTGGAGGATATATGGAGAGTGGTATAGAGTGAGAAATAGGGTAATGCATTGGAGAAGTGTGCTGTGAATTACACTAGTCCTAATCCAGTAAAACAGCTAATCTTGTCACTCGCTACACATCTTGTTCTGTGCCTTAATGCTCAACTATTAATTCAACCTCATTACTTACCCTACCCTGCTACACATCTTAATACTCAAACAGTAATGCTAATCACATCACTTACCATAACCCAACATTAACACAGCCCCTCCCACCCCCATCTATAGCCTCAACTCTATTACTGATCTTAATCCTTACCCCCAAATCTAACTCTAAACGTTTCCCATTGCTAACCCAATTTAGTTGTTATATTTTCGTACTTTTGTCAAACCCCTAGTTTTTTGAAGTACAGTTCATTTTTTATAACTAATGTATTCCACCTTTACTGTAAATACCACTGATGACATGCATGTGACACTCCTTACAAATAAAACTTAAGACCAGAATGTAAACATGCTTTTCTATTTACATTGAGTGGAGTATCCAACCATTCACTGTACTCAACACGTGTTATTGCATGCAAAGCACGGTTTATCTGTGTCGCTCTTTATTTAAAGACTTAACACACTGCTCTCTGATGATCACTGAACACGTCTTACACAAAAGGGGCCACCGGCAAAAACTGGGGATCAGAGTTATTGCTGCTAGGTTTACCCACCACTGAAAATGCCCATAACACAAACTTATATTGTACTTCAATATCGTACCGCTTATGATAAAGATCTCTCTGCTGGTATCGAAAATATATAATTCAAGGTCCCCACTCCCATCCCCCTTTCATGTCTGCACCCTCCATTTAGGCACTAGCGTTCCTGTCTCAAACGTAACACTTCATTGGATGTATACTTTGCCACCTCGCTTTACGGTACTGAAACACGATGTTTCTAATGGGATGCTTTATTTTTACAAATTGATGGATTATGGGAGCTGTAATATTGGTTTGATTCCTGTGGCAAAATACAGCAGATGATTACAGAAAAGCACAGGACTGGAAACACGGGGCCTCATTTATGAAAAGTGTTCCATCGCTTCGGTAAAACAATGATGTATCACTTTTCACTGTGCCCTCCTTTCAACACCATGGATGCACTGTATTTACTGTACGGTGCTCCATGTCGCAAGGATCAACAGATGCGTCAGGAATCCTGATGTATCTGTTGGTGCAAAACTCACGCATTGCTAGAGTTGTGTCCTAAGCATGATGCAACTCCAGCAATGCATGAGGCAGACATAAGATTTTGACGCAGTGGCGTCCTAGAAGTGGTCCAGTGAAATCTGATAGATTTCACTGCGCCACTACGACGAGGCTTTCTTGCGGGGGAACGCCCACCATGCATACATTATACCGGATGCAGGTCTAATGTGACGCAGGGGTTTACAAAGTGACGCATCTGCCTAGATGTGTCACTTTGCAAATATGGTGCAATGTGGCGCATTATTTACGCCGCTGCTGCGCCACGAAAAAAGACGCAACAGCGGTGCAAAAGTGTCGCAACGGCCTCATAAATAAGCTTGATGGTCTTCTAATATGAAGCGAGGACCACAAGTAAACGTTGCTTTATGTATAGAACACTGACATATTTGGCGTGATACCTTTTGCCTCGTCGCATTACACTGCGACAATGAGCATCAATCAGTTTGTTGCAGAATAAAAACACTGGACACTATTTGATAAAAATTGTATTAAGATGGATGACAATATACGCTGTAATAAACAGACGGGCTGTTTTGTATTCTTCACTGCATGCAAAGTTAGACAGCACATGGTCCTCAGGATTCAAGAGAGGGTACAAGTAACAGGCACCAACGAGGTGCTCTTATACATTAGGATCGATGATGCGGGTTAAGCGCTGCCACAAAACCTAGCGTAGTTAGAAAGAGTGGTTGGGTGAACATCGATGTAGAACAGGCCCAGGTAGAATGTCTCAATAGCTTTACAAGTATTGGGAAAATAGTGAGGGTTTACCTGCTGCCCAGTCCCTGCAATGGCAGTGTGTCTGTGTCATGATTTGGAAAGATGGGCCTTTTAAAAGAGTCCCTTGGGAATTAGCTGCTATATAATTATAGTTTAGTCACATTAGCTAGTATAGAAGTCAAGGGTAATGGATAGGCAGTGGTGGTTGGGGCACGCTCTGGTTCTGGGCAACAGTCGATGGAGTGGAATGTTGATCAGCAGTGGAGCGTGTGTTGCATGTTATGATTGAATGCAGAGTAAAAACCCCTTAAAATGGAGGGAGGAGGGCCCTGCAAGTATAGAGACCCCGCTGGCAACAGTACTCAATTGACTTGTCACCATGGGTTCTTGATTAGCAATAGTAGTAGCAATGCAATAGATCTAGCAGATGGTATCATAAGTAGGGTGTCTATTTGTATTGTTAGTGGTGGGTTGGAGTTGTGGCTCAAGGTAGATAGTGATAAAAATGGAGATGACAGCAGAATGATCACCTGGACGTGCCCGCAATGACTTTAAACTTGTGGATGGTGATATATGTGGTGTACTCGCAGCCATGGTTGAGAGGGGAAAGGCTGAGGTGAAATGGTTCTCAGCATGGTGAGAAAGGGGGGATGGAGGTATCAGCAGTGGTGTGAACCCTAGAGATCAGCTTAGGAAGTAGGTCTCGATGGTTATGGCAGACATGCGGTATTCAACAAAGTACTATGTCGGATAGTGAGATGGGGCTGTTTGTGACAGCATCAAAGGAATGGACCCACCTGCTGCCGGGTGTGCGAGATGGCAAGACAAGAAATTATGTTAAGCGGGGGGCTAGTACTTGAAGCAGAGGCGAAAGCTCTGGGTGTGTGATAGCAGGAACTAATAAGTCATAACAGGATCATCCATGTGATGAAAACACTTGTGGGTGAAGAGGCCCCTGGTGCAGGCCCCGTGGGTCCTCTGAAGGATACACGTTGAGCCGCTGGCCCAAGTCCTGCAGCAGATTGGCCGCCTGCTGCGGGTAGCCCAGATATGCCATTTCAGTAGCATTCTCAATGGCTTTTTTACTTTTTTTGAAACTTTTCTCACATTCATGTGACCAATGAAATTAAACATTTTTTTTCATCCAAGTCTCTTGACGGAGCACTTACAGTGGCAAAGTCCTGTATGTATCAGGAACAGCAACTGACCATGCAAGGAAATGAGCGCACCATGGAAACATCTTGTGGGGATCAGCATTTGACAGGGCTTGTACTTTAGCAGGATCTGTTGTCAAACCCCTATCAGAAAAGATATGGACAAAAATGTTTTGCTTTGTCTTATGGAACTCACATGTGTAGAAAAGGCTGTAATGTACCTGCAGTATTTTTCAAGTTCTAACTGATGATAACATGTATTTAAATCAAGACTATAGAAGACCTTTGCACCATTTAATTGCGTTGTCATGTCAGCAATGTGTGGACCTGGATGTCGTTCTTGTTCAATTGCCATGTTAGCTTGACGCATGTCAAGGCATATGCGTATAGCTCCTTCACTATCCTTTTTGGGCAGTATTACTATGGGAGAAACCCATGCTGTTGCACCGGTGGAGCGCTCACTAATATCATGCTTGAGTAACGATTCAAGTTCTTAACAGCTTTTTGCAAATGGAAAGCAATTCATCTATGTCTTTGAGCAACAGGACGGACGTCCTCATTAACATGCAATTTCACTTTCATAATCTTAGGTTTTCCCAAACTATGAAATAACAAAGGCAACCGACTTACTTTTCTGTGGTGAACATTCATGTTGTAATTCACAAAAATCAGTCCCATATCAGCATCTGTGCTGAAAATAGTAGACAGGCACTGTGCTTTGAATCACATGGATGGGTGCTTGTACTTTCTTTTTCTTGTGTTTCATTGTCGCTACAATTGAGCCTTGACTTTTTAACGGTGTTGACGCAGCCCATGTATACACTTTGTTTTTTTCTATGGCATAAATTGCGGTAATGGAGATAATTCATTGTATTTCTCCTCAGGCATAATGTTTATTATGCACCACTGTAGTTAATGAAAGGTAACAACCATTTATTTTCAGTGTAATCTTCGGACAATGTTTGAATGACTTTGGTGCTTTGGCATGTTGATCTTTCTTTGACTGACATTTTTCTTCACAAGCAGCCAAACCAACATGCCCACCTTTTTCTGAGGTAAACATCGGCATGGCACAATCATTTTCTTCACTTTCACTTGATACTGATAAAGAAGAACTGTTTGATGATGATGTAGATGACGACTTCATTCAGTGTTGATTTGTTTTAACTGATGTCGCCACTTGGCCTTGTGAGTGGGCATTGAACGTTGCTTCTGGAACGCTCTGGTGGCCATTTTGTCTTTGGAACGTGATGCACTTACTTTATCCTTCCCTTTGCAAACCATCACAAAATTCATCTCCTTCTCACAACCTTTACAACTCTATCCGAAAGTGGGACATTTACCTTCAAATGGAAAGGAAAATCCACATCAAAACACAACTGCTTTTTACTGACAGACATCACCTTGTGTACTTCAGTCTTTAACTTTGGCTTACTTTTCACACTAATAACTGATTCATTCTGGGCACCTCTGGACTCCACGTTGACAGCTTGTTTATTGGCACCCTCTTCAGCTCTGGCAGCCATTAAAACCCACTCCAGACTAAAAGTTTCTTTCAGCATTCATCATCTGAATGAATCTGACAAGCATCCATCAATAACTGTCAGATGCATAGCTTCTTCATCATTAAACACATTGAACTTACAATGTCTGATGAGTGTGTCGCGTCTCTCCACAAATTCGTCAATGGTCTCACCAAATTCTTAATGTTCTTGGTTGAAGATGTATCATTCATAATCAACATTTGACATTGGATTAAACTTGAGATTCAACACTTCTTTAATCTGACGATATGTGACTTCTTCATCATTTTGCCGCATTCTCTTTATGACTTCTTTTACACCATCACCAGCAAGATTTTCGAGATACTTGACAATCTTTTTGTTATCACTCTCGTGAAGTGCATCAATAAACTCATCAAAGGTATCTATCCTAGCAGTTCATCTATTGCATATACTTTGCTTTTTGGCTGTATCGAATTGTGGCGGGGTTTCTGGAAAGCAGCAGCGATGTAGACCAGTGTGAAACTTAATGACGCGGTGTGTGGATCTCTGTGGCTTGGTTTATGTGACTCAGCAATGAGGCCTTGCAACGTGCTGGGCTCAGGATCATCTTTGATGATTGTTGGAAATGTGTCTTCCTTCTCTGCCAGCTGAAACATTTTACTATTCCGAAGATATTAGGAGTCTCTGGTGATGGTTGCGCACCTGTCAAACACAACCCTTGTGCTACACTTGGGTTGCGGCGCCTGGCGCTGAGGCCATTCCGGCTCACTTTGCTCAGGTTCTGGTGAGTAAATAACTGTTTTATTCTTAGGCATCTCTTTGCGTGCTCCTTGTCATCACCACTCTCTAATTGTAATATTTTCTTGCACTTTGTGATTATCAATAGCTGCTCTTTGAAAACCTGGTTATATGTGCCTTTAGCTTTCATGTTCCGGATTACATCTGAATGTATATTGCACAGCAGCACGCTACCTTTACATATGATCTGACCAGCAGGTTGTCGGTCATCGATTTGAAGATTTATTTGCAATGCTTTTGTAATTTTTAACTTCTTACAGCAGCTGGAGTTGCACTTTGACTCCACATGCTTTATACGTTGGTTCCTCACTTCGACTGCAATACAAGTGGCACGCACAAGCAGTTTGATTGGACATCAGTAAACTCTCTGGGAGAGCACTGCCGATCTTCAGGTTACTTTTCCCCTAACTCGTTGCCAGTTGTAGTGTCTTCCCAGCCTGGGTACCTGCAAAGGACTACGCCACACATGGAGCCTCTTAATACATGATGTTACACATGGAGTTTTGGGTCCCAGAGCAGGGAGCAGTGTTTCCTACAGAAACAAGTCCCCAGAGGAGCTGGCAGACAGTAGGAAGGAGAGAAAGTTAAAGCTGGAGCTTGACAAGCTAAAGCTAGAGAAGGAGCAAGCTCTAAATGAGAGGAGGATGGCTCTGGAGGAGAGGGAACTTACCCATGAGCTCAACATCAGAGAGCTGGATATCAGAGCCCTGTAAGTAGGGTCCAGCAACAGTAATAGTGGCAGCATACCTGCAGTGTCTACACATGAGTCAAGAGTCAAAGATCTGGTGCCTAGCTATGTGGTGGGGGATGACATGGACAAGTGGTTTGCAGCCTATAAAGTTGCTCTAAGAGTGCACAAGGTCCCAGAGGGGTTCTGGGTTGGTAGTCTATGGAGGTACATGCCCACGGTGGGGAGGGACACTCTTCTTACACTTGAGGTGGCGAACCAGACATGCTACACTGCTATGAAGGCCATTTTGACAAGTAAGTTTGGGCTGACACCTGAGAAATGCCAGCAGAGGTTCAGGTCCAGTCACAAGCTATCCACACAGAGTTGGGTTGACTGCTTAGACTATGATGGTAAGGCACTGAAAGGCTGGGTTAGGGGCAGCAAAGTAGATAATTATTTAGGGCTGTACAACTTAATTTTAAAGGAGCACATTCTTGATATTTGTTTTACAGAGCTGTGCCAGCACCTAGTGGATAGTAAGCTTACTGATCCCAGGAAGGTTGCTGAGGAGGCGGACATCTGGGTCAGCACCAGAGTGTCCAAGAAAGCATCCAGGGGGACTCTCACAAGGGTGACAGGGTTTCTATCAGAAGAAGGAGGGTGCAGATAAAAAGTAGTTGTTCTCAGGTCCCAAAACAACTCACAGTGGAAAGGGTCTGGTTCTTATCCCCGATCTGGCCACCAGAAGAAAAAGTACCCTGACAAAAGTCAGCAGTCCAAGCCCATTAAATGCTATGACTGCTACAAGTAAGGACACTATAAGGGAGACCCCAAGTGGCCAAAAAGAGTACAACCTCCCATTGGAGGAAACGTTCCAAAGATGGTAACTGTAGTGCTGGGGGAGGAGTTTGTCCCTGTTAATGAGGGGTGGGGGAGAGTTTAGTGAGATTACTCTAGTGTCCTTGAGTGACAGTGAGATGGTTCCTAAGATCCATGTGCCCTCTAATACTGCAAAGTATAGGCAATGGGTTACCATCAATGGGCAAGATGTGGAAGCTCTGAGGCATACAAGAGTCAGTATGACTGAGGTAACGAGCTGGTTTCCTCAGAGCAGGTAATTCCAAATGCATTCCACCAGGTTGTAGTGGCTGAAAACAGTAAGGCTCACTATCCTTTGGCCCTGGTTCCATTTGGGGTGATTTCAGGTCTTCTGAAAGTTGCTGTGAGCTCAGCCATGTCTGTGGGCTGTTTGTTAGATTATGACCTTGAGCACACTACCTGGAAGGAAGTGGAGCTCGAGACTCATGTGGAGGTGTTAAGATTACCTGATTGGATTTGTGCTCGTTAAGGTCCATGGCTGCACAGGGTGGGAGTCAAAAAGGAATGTAGCCTTGAAAAATGGCCCTGCCAGCTGCTAGAAAATGGAAAATGCAGGGGTTTGGGACAACAGTTTTCTGAAGCCCCTGCATTTAATCCCAGTGAGGTGGATGGGGCACCTGCAATGGCTGCCCCAGAGCCCCCTGAAGAGGGCACTGCTCCCCTTGGTGACCTGCCTGTCATTGCTGAATGGCATGTAGAAGGAGGACCCACCAAGGAGGAGTTCTATAGGGCACAGAGGGAGTGTCCAGTCCTTTGGGGACTGAGGCAACAGGCTGAAGCCCAAGCAGCAGATGATGCCTCTGGTAGGCACCATATTTACCGAGATGACAGTCTCCTTTACAGTGAGTCTATGGTTCCTGTGCATGAGACAACAAGGGCCCTGGTGGCCCCCAATGCTACAGAGACTTTCTACTGGAGCTGGCTCACGACATTCCTCTGGCAGGACACCTGGGTCAAGAGAAGACAAGACCTTTGCAAGGCTTGTTCCACACTTTTATTGGCCCAGGATCAAGACTTCCTCAGATACGCCCTGCAAGATTAATGGGAAACAGAGCAAAGGCTTAAAGCAACCTTAACCCACTGCCAGTCGTTGGCACACCCTTTGAGAGGGTGGGCGTCAACATTGTAGGGCCATTAGATCCCCAGACTGTTTCAGGCAACAGGTTCATCCTGGTTCTAGTGGATCATGCCACTAGATATCCAGAGGCAATCCCTCTGAGAACCATGACTCCACCTGTAGTGGCAAAGGCCCTGATGGGGATTTTTTACCTCAGTAGGTTTTCCCAAGGAAGTTGTGTCAGACAGGGGCACAAACTTCATGTCTGCGTATATGCAGTCAATGTGGCAGGAGTGTGGAGTTACTTACAAGTTCTCCACCCCTTACCAATGGGCTTGTTGAGAGGTTCACCAAGACCCTGAAAGGCATGATTACAGGCCTGCTGAAGGCCTTGAGAAAAAAAGTGGGATATTCTCTTGCCATGCCCGCTGTTTGCCTACAGGGAGGAACCCCAAGAAGGGAGTGGGCTTTAGCCCCTTTGAACTTCTGTTTGGGCACTCTGTCATAGGACCCCTGAGTTTAGTCAAGGAAGGCTGGGAGCAATTTCCCAGGAAATCTCCCCGTGATGTAATGAGCTACATGCTGGCCTTTAGGAGCCAAATGGCTAAGTTGTGGCAGTTAGCTTCCAACAACCTAGAAGCCAGCCAAGCTGTCATGAAGGAGTGGTATGACAGAAATTCAAACAATCTGAATTTGTAGCCTGGTCATAAAGTGTGGGTAATTAAGCCAATGGAGCCCATAGTTCTCCAGGACCGCGGCACTGGCCCATAAAATGTGATTGAGTGAAAGGGGGAGACCACCTACCTTGTGGATCTCAAGACCCCTAGGTAACCCTACCGGGTGCTGCATGTCAATCTCCCCAAGCCCCACTTTGAGAGGTTTGAGGTCACCATGCTGCTGGTGATAGATGATTAGGAGGAAGATGGGAGTGAACCTCTCCCTGACCCTTAAGCCTACAAGGAGAAAGATGGATCTGTGGAGGGAGTAATCTTTTTTCCCCACTCTAACTCCTGAGCAAAAGAGAGACTGCCACCAAATGTTGGGGCAGTACTCCTCTCTGTTCTCCCTTATCGCTGGGACTACCCAATTGGGTACCCATTATGTGGACACAGGGGACAACCTCCCTGTTAAGAATAATTCTAACAGGTTGTCAGATAAGGTGAGGTCCAGCATTAAGGCTGAAGTGTCCAAAAGGCTGGAGTTGGGGGGTGATAAAACCCTCCAGTAGCCCCTAGTCCAGTCCTGTGCTTCTGTTACCAAAAGCTGCCTCACTGGGCACCACACCTGAACTAAGGCTCTGTGTGGATTATAGAGGGCTGAATTCTGTGACTAAGACTGTTGCTCACTCCATCCCCAGGCTGATGTGCTGATAGATCAGTTAGGGTCCACCCAGTATCTTGGTACCTGTGATCATACATCAGGGTACTGGCAGATCACCCTAACAGAAGGAGCAAAGGAGAGATCAGTCTTCTCCACTCCAGAGGGCTGCTACCAGTTTAGGGTGATGCCCTTTGGATTAAAGAACACAACTGCCACCTTCTGGGGGCTGGTGAACCAGGTCCTTGCTGGTTTGGAGAACTTCTCTGCTGCTTATCTGGATGACATAGCTGTCTTCAGTAAAAACTGGAAGAACCACCTTTTTCACCTCCAGGAAGTGCTTCAGGCTCTGCAACAGGCAAGCCTGGCTATCAAGGCAAGTAAGTGCCAGATAGGGCAGGGGGTCTGTGGTGTACTTGGGACACCTGGTGGGCAGGGGGAAGTTGCAACCCCTTCAGGCCAAGATACAAACCATCATGGAGTGGCTGCCCCCAAAACCCAGACTGAGGTCAGAGCATTTTTGGGCCTCACTGGTTACTACCGGAGTTTTGACAAGGACTATGGCACCATTGTGGTCCCCTTGACTGAGCTGACTTCCAAAAAGCAGCCCAGGAATGTAAATTGAACAAAGGTATGCCAAGTTGCATTTGATTCCCTAAAGCAAGCCATGTGCACAGTTCTTGTGCTCAGGACTCCTGACTTCTCCAATGCGTTTATCGTACAGACAGGTGCCTCAGAGCATGGGATGGAGGCAGAACTATCTCAACTGAATGAGGAGGGACTAGACCAACCTGTTGACTTCATCTCGATGCGGTTACTCTCCAGGGAACAAAGGTGCAGTGCTATAGAAAGAGAAGTGTTTGCTGTGGTTTGGGCACTGAAGAAGCTGAGGCCATACTTGTTTTGGCACTCACTTCCCGATTCAGACTGACCACAGACCCCTCAGGTGGCTCATGCAAATGAGGAGTGAGAATCCAAAACTGTTGAGGTGGCCATTTCCCTACAGGGTAGGGACTTCAGGGTGGAACACAAACCAGGGGTAGACCACTCTAATGGTGATGGTCTATCCAGGTTTTTTCGCCTTAATGAAGAGAACTCCCTAGAATATGGGGTAGCTCACCCCACTTTCAGCTGGATGGGGGGGACATATGTTAGACCTGTTAGCATTAGGGTGGTCTTCCCCCAATCATTTTGCTTTTTTCTTGCACGTTTTGCTGAATATTTTTGTTGGCCTTAGGACTCTGAGCACTTTACCATTGCTAATCAGTGCTAAAGTGCATGTGCTTCTTCCCTAAACATCTGTGTAATTGGTGTATACCTGATTGACATATTTAATTTACTTGTAAGTCCCTTGTAAGGGGATATACCTTATACGCAGGGCCTGTAAGTTAAATACTACTAGCAGGCTGCAACACTGATTGTGCCACCCACAGAAGTAGTTTTTCAAACCTGTCTCAGGCCTGCCACTGCAGTGCCTGTGTGTGCAGTTTATTGACACTTCGACTTGGCATTTACAACTACTTGCCAAGACTTAAACTCCCCTCTTAATTACATATAGGTCACCCCTAAGGTAGACCCTAGGTAGCCCTAAGAGCAATGCGCTATGTAAGTAAAAAGTAGGACATGTGCTCTTATGCTTTGCATGTCCTGGTAGTGACAAACAGCCTATATCGTTTTTCACTACTGTGAGGCTTACTCCTCTCATAGGTTAGCATTGGGAATTCCTTAATACACTTTTAAGCTGTAATTCCTGATCAGAGAGGAGTAACTTTTTCATGTTTCATATCTTTGGAATGGTAAAGATAAATCCTCCTTACAGGTGAAGTTGGATTTAGCATTACTATTTTAGAAAGTGAACATTTCTCTGCTCTTACTGCTCTGTGTGCCTGACATCCTGTCTCCAATACACATATGGGGTGGGTGACAGCTACACTTTGTGCATTCCCTCTAGACAGCCACAACACAGAAAGTGCAGGTGTCTGAGTACCCATCTACATACATCTGCATTCTGATGGCCTTGCCTTTCACTTGAATAGGCAGTGCCCTGTCCCCACACAAAGGATTGATTCACCCCTCATAGGTAGCCTAGTAGACATGACTGGGTTGAAAGAGATACATGTGCACTTTAGAGAGCTGCTTTGAAGTTACCCCCACATCAAAGGCACTTTTGGGTATAAGTACTGGGTCTCTGACCCCCTAAAATCAGACACCTCTGGATCTTCAACTGAACCTCTGCAGGAGGACTGCTGTGCTGCATAAAGAATTAATCTTTGGACTGCAGACTTGGAAGACCAGCTTTTTGCTTGTGCTGCCCTGCTGTCTGCTGCTCTCTGACTCTGCTAAAGGAGAGCATCTCCTGTCTGCGTGTAGCAGAACTAGCACATCGACCCGGTTGCAGGAGTAAAATCGGCGTATCGCATCGGAACCAGCACTTTGCGTCCCACGACCGATGTACCGTACAGCATATCTTAGCCGCTGTAACTTGATGAGATCAACACATCCGCTCGACTGTGTGGCAGTATCTGGCGCATCGATCGACGCCTCTCGACTCCGGCACTTGTCTTCAAAACTGACGCATTGCCTTTACTGCATGGAGAAGATCAACGCATCTCGCTGCTTGAGACCAGCAAAGGAACTTTGTTCACCAGGCCCTGCGTGGGTCCTGTAGCCGGCCTGTGCTTTCACGAGGTTGGCCCGAATTTTGACTTTGCCCCAGTCAAGCACAACCTAAAGTAACCTTTTTAGCACTACTTGCTTCTAAGTGCTTTATTGCATTTATTCTTTTACATTTCAAAATCTCAACTTCTATGCATTGGATTTTGTGTTTTGGTCTTGCTTTGTTTATAATATAATAATGTATTTTTATAAACATGTTTGGAGTCTTTTTGTGGTGTATTCATTGTGTTACTGTGAGTTGCACAAATACTTTACACATTGCCTCTTTAGATAAGCCTGACTACTCTGTGCCAAGCTACCAGAGGGTGAGCACAGGCTAACTTTTTGTGTGCACTTATTTACCCTGACTAGGATTGTGGCTTCTGCTTGGACAGGGTGCATAACTTTGCCAACCAGAAAACCAGGGGCATATTTACAAAATAATGTCAGAGCGTGATGCTATGCAAAATTTGGCAACGCCGCGCTCTGTCATTTTTTAAATGCAGGGATGCGCCATATTCACAAGAATACGGCGCACCCCTGTGTTTCCCCTAGAGCAAAAAAAGCTGCCTAGCACCAACACCCTGCGATGTTGCAACGGGTGCCTGCACTGCAGGTGTGATTGTTAATGTGCAGGAAGGGAAACCGTCCTGCACATAAACAATCAATCATGGCGATTTGCTCTTTCTATGTGTGGTGCAGAATGCAGCTGTGAGAAGTTGGCCTGGTATATGCTGTCCACTAATTAAAGTGGGCACCCTGTACCAGTCCAAACAACCCTTATGGTGATTTAAGAGGTCAAAGATAACCTTAAAAAGCTATCCAAGTGGTAGCTGTGGAGAGCAGCCTTCAGGCTTAGTCTTGAAGGAATGCTAAGCAGCTTGTTTTACCAGAATGCAACCATATTGTATTGGTTAAATGAAAGGAGAACCACACAGTAGTTATACAAATATGTATTTATTATTATAACACACTCTAAATACCTCACAGTATCTGCTACACACATATAAACACAAAGTACACAATACTGTAGCACAGAAGCAATCGTAAGTAGCACTAATACACAGTGGGCTCCAGAGGGAGACCAAACCATATACTAAAATAGTGGTATAAGAACCACGACTCGAGTCAAGACAGTGTCTAGAGGTTGTAGAATCGCTGGGACCCCAAGGAACCACCCAAGGTGAGTAAGGAGGGACCCCATGGAGGACGAGTGCAGTGTGAGAACACAACCGCGTGCTACGTACAATTCAATGGGAGAGTCGCGGTTGCCATTTTCAAGTTTAAGGACCCTTCCCAGTGGATTACAAGGAAGCCCTTTGGAACACAGGAGGTTGAAGAGCCACCCCACCCGTGGATACCGTAGAACCAGAGTTATCTATCCCAGTGCAGCCGGGTGCATAGGGCTGAAGTGGTGTCGGAAACCGCCGTCGATCTCAATAGAGGACTTCAAGGAAAGGCCACTGCGGGAAAGAAGAAAAGTGTCCGTTGGAATCCAAGGGTGGATTCTTGGTGAAGAGTACCTGAAAGCAGAGGGGACAGAGTCTGGGTCACTCAGGAGTGACCAGGGGCTCGGTAGACGAATGCCCACCCATGTCGGGTGCTTCAGGTGCGTTGAAGGGGTTCTTGACTCTGCAGCCACCGGGACCAGGAGATGTTGAGGATGACCAGAAGCCGGATACGAGCTGTCCCACAAAGGATGTCGAGTGCTGAGGGGTCAGTGTCCGGCGGGAGTACCAACAAGCCTTAGCAGCGGCAACCCACGAAGAATGTCAAGGAAGGTTACGGTCTGGCCCAGCAAGGACCAGGGGACTCACCACAGCAAGGGGAGTCAGGGCAGGTCTGGAGCAACCAGGGAAGCTGAGGAAAAGCAGTGTTGAGCCTCAAGAGGACCCACAGGCCGGAGGCACAGGAGTCGCAAGGGGACCTCAAGCAGATTTACAAAGCAACAGCCCACGGAGCACTCAGTGCGAGGAGGCCGATGTTCTTTGGTGGAAATGTGCCCAGAGGTTGGGGTTATTCGTAGCCCAATGTACTTGTTCAGAAAACACCAACAAGCATATGCACTTGCAAACGTACATGGTGCACAGGGGTTCGGGTTATGCGAGGGATACTGGCCTCAGACTTGGTGAGAGGGCAGCTCAACCTCAAGGAACATAGGAACCCACCTTCTGTGTTGCTGGAGCCTTCGGAGTCCACCGGAGCTCAGGATCAGCAGACTGGTCAGTTGAGTAATGGTGCCTGCGAATGCAGGGCAGTGACTCCTTCACCCAAGAGAGATAACTTCAGTTGTCCTTGATGCTCCACAGGTCCTGCACGGAGCCTGTATGGTGCACGGGCACAGACGATGCTTTGGACAGAGAGGGAGACGAAGTCGGGCCCAGTAGAAGTCCAGACGGTTGAAGGTCAGTGGTTTCTTGTCCAGAATCTTATCCACGTCGAATCTAAGGTACTACACCCAGGTAAGCCCTTTTGTACCCATGGGAGAGGGTTGGACAGATTCAGGGACCCTCCCAGGGGAGGATCAGGACAGTGGGGAGGATACTCCCCTGTCCTTTGTCCAGTTTCGCGCCAGAGCAGGAGCCAACGGCTCCCAGGGCTGGTTTGAACTGGACTATGCACAGGGACACCAAATGTGCCCCTCATGCAGACTTTCGGTTACTGGCAAGCGCACCCACTCAGGCCTAATACTAAATCCTGTCTGGGAGGTGGTCACACCTCCCTGTGACAGGATGCCTATTGTTCTGCCTTCCCCTGATCGAGCTTGGCTCAGCAGCAGGAGGGCAGAAATGTGTCTCTGGTCGGCAGCAACCCTTTTGGGCTGCCCGGGACTAGAAGGCTGGTACCGGGAACACCAGGGACCTCAAAAAGCTAGTTTCTGAGGGGTGGAAGCATGGGGGTATGATTCCACAATGTTTGACACCAAACACGATAGGGTTACTTTCAGCCGTTTTAGAGTTGGTCATCATGCGGTCGCATAATGCCACTCTATATGTCGTAAATGGCTGTAGCACTAGCAACCTAGGAGACTGGACTCTGTAGGCTGCAGTGGTGTCCTGCTCATGCAGTGGCACCCTCTAACTCAGAAACAAGCACCCTGCCTCCGGGATTAACAAGGCCTGCTATAGGGGTGACTTATAGGTTTTAAGTGTAGTGACCCTTAGATATAGTAAACCTATATCTTAAGTAAGTGGTGCATGCACCAACTTACACAGGCTGCAATGGCAGGCCTGTAGATCCATTTTGCATGGCCTCTCATGGGTGGCATAATGCATGCTTCAGCCCATGGGAGGCCTCTGGGGTACCTATGCCCTGGGTACATGTGTACCATATACTAGGGACTGACAAGGGTATCGCAGTATCTAATCTGGAGTGTTCCTAAGTACAGGATATAATTTTTTAGGGAGAAAGCAGAGAGACTGGGGTCCTGATTAGCAGGATCCCAGTCAGACTAGTCAAAAACAGTGTAACATCAAGCAAAAAGTGGGGGTAACCATAAGAAGCAGATCCTACTATCCTACACAACCCCCCCCCTCAAACGTAAGGAGATGAGACTAACCTTGCCCAGTTGAGTCTTCATTTTCTAAGTGAAAATATCTGGAGAGTCCATCTGCATTGGCATGGTTACTCCTAGGTGGGAAATAACCTTTACTCCGAAGTTTTTACTTCGGAGTACATTCACCACGCATTTTATACATCGATTACACTGTTTCCTCGCTAGTCTTTACATCGCAAGAATTTACCACGCATTTTGAACACTAGGTGGCAGTGTTCAACTATAAAACAGGACGGAATGCAGAAGGTGTAATAAACAGAATAAAGAGTATATTTACAATATATGTATGCAAAAACTGGTATGCATCAAGGTAGAGTTTTTAGGGCTATGGGGTGGGTAAGGGTATATGGGTGGCAAGGGAGTTTTTATGGCTTTTGGGTGGGTATGGGTATTTGGGTGGCAAGGGAGTTTTTAGGTATGGGTAAGGGTATTTGGGTGGCAAGGGAGTTTTTAGAGCTATGGGGTGGGTAAGAGTATAAGGGTGGCAAGGGAGTTTTTATGGCTTAGGAGTGGGTAAGGGTATTTGGGTGGCAAGGGAGTTTTTAGGGCTTAGGGTTGATTAAGGGTATATAGGTGGCAAAAGAGTTTTTGTGGTTTAGGGGTGGGTAAGGATATTTGGGTGGCAAAGGACGGTTTAGGGCTTCGGCATGCGTAAGGGTATTTAGGTGGCAAGGGAGAGATTAATGTGTGACACTCTAACTTCAAGAGCACTGTTCCAGGGAATTAAGCTCTATCTCTCTTCTGTGCTTCAATGGCGTACTGCCCCCCTTCACTTAGAAAGCATTAGGGACATGTGGGGAAAAGTAATACAGATAACATCAAAATAAAAAAAAACAGCGCACATCTCGGGGAGAGAGTAGCACTTCAGATTTGTTGAGCAAATTAAGTTATTAACCTGCCGTTGACAATAACACAAAACAAGGTGCCCCTTCTTCAGACGAAAAGAATGTTCACAAAATAGATATTCTCAGACATTTAATTAATTTTAGTTATTGCTGATATTTTTGTAACTCTACTGTTTTGAAAATTCGCAGTCCAGTAGGTGATAGTGTTACTCTGTCAGTGAAACTCCGGTACTGGTTAGCACGTCCGATCATAAAATATTATTAAATAACTGTAGTAATGAAATGCGTGGTGACAGTGTGCGTGCTAGTCGTTTGCATGGCAAGTGTTTTTTAAATGTATGTTAATGTAAAAGCGTGCTATTGGTATGCGTGTTAAAAACTTCGATGTAAAGACGTGCGTGGTAAAACCACGCGATGCAATGACATACATCCCTCCCAGGTCTATGTTCCACTGTATAGTCTATCCCCTGTAGGGAAATTTACCACCTCAAAAGTTTGGGGTTTTCACCCTTCGTCTGTTTTAGCCATAGGAGGGGCTTATGGTCTGTCTGAACAATGAAGTGAGTGCCAAACAGGGATGGCCTCAGCTTCTTCAGGGCCCAGACCACAGCAAAGGCTTCCCTCTCTATAGCTGACCAACGTTTCTCTCTGGGGGTCAACCTTCTGCTGATAAAAGCTAGTGGTTGATCCTGACCCTCTGCATTAAGTTGTGACAACACAGCCCCTACCCCCAACTCAGATGCATCTGTTTGGACAATAAATTGCTTAGAGTAGTCAGGACTTTGCAGAATGGGAGCAGTGCTTGAGATCATCAAATGCCTTCTGACAGCTAACTGTCCACTGAACCTTCTTGGGCATTCTTTTGATGTGAGATCATTTAAGGGAGTCACTATAGACCCATCTCCTTTAACAAATCTCCTGTAATACCCAGTCAAGCCCATGAAAGCTCTGACCTGAGTCTGGGTAGTTGGAGCAACACAGTCCATGATGGTCTGTATTTTGCTCTGTAATGGTTGAACGTGGCCTCCACCCACAAGGTGGCCCAGGTACACAACCTTGCTCTGCCCTATCTGGCACTTAGTAGCCTTGATAATGAGGCCTGCCTTTTGCAGAGCCTCCAAAACATTCTTTAGGTGGACCAGGTGATCCTCCCAGGTGGAGCAAAAGACAGCTATATCATCAAGATATGCTGCACTATAGGCTTCCAGGCCTGTGAGGACTTTGTTCACCAACCTTTGGAATGTGGCAGGTGCATTCTTCAAACTAAAGGGCATTACAATAAATTGATAATGTCCACTAGGGGTTGAAAATGCTGTTTTTGGTTTGGCATCCTCAGCTAGTCTGATTTGCCAATATCCAGCAGTGGGGTCAAATGTACTTAGATACTTGGTTGAGGCCAAAGTATCAATAAGTTCATCTGCCCTAGGAATAGGATGAGCATCAGTCCTAGTGACTGCATTGAGTCCCCTGTAATCCACACAAAACCTCATCTCTCTCTTACCACCCTGGGTGTGAGGACTACTGGGCTAGCCCAAGGGCTATCTGAGGGCTCAATGACTCCCAATTCCAGCATCTTTTGGACCTCTGTCCTGATGCAATCTCTGACATGCTCAGGCTGCCTGTAGATTTTATTCTTCACAGGTAGACTCTCGCCTGTGTCCACTTCATGGGTACACCAGGTTGTTTGACTGGGTGTCAAAGAAAACAAATGCCTGTATTGATTGAGGACCTTCCTACAATCAATCTGCTGTTGACCAGTGAGGCTGTCTGCCAAGACTACACCATCAACTGATCCATCATCAGGGTTCTGTGAGAGGAGGTCAGGGAGTGGGTCACTCTCTTCCTCCTGTCCCTCATCAGTTGCCATGAGCAAGCCCATGCCGGCCCTGTCAATGTATGGCTTGAGCCTGTTCACATGGAGCACCCTGTGGGGGCTCCTGGGAGTACCAAGGTCCACCAAGTAGGTGACCTCTCCCTTCTGTTCAAGTATGGTATGGGGTCCACTCCATTTATCTTGGAGAGCTGCTGGGGCCACGGGCTCCAACACCCACACCTTATGCCCTGGCAGATAAACAGTCAGCACAGCCTTTTGGTCATGCCAAGCTTTTTGCAATTCTTGACTTGCCTTCAGGTTTTTACTTGCCTTCTTCATGTACTCAGCCATCCTGGAGTGGAGAACAAGTACATAGTCCACTATGTCTTGCTTGGGAGGTTTGAGAGGTAACTCCCATCCCTTCTTCACCAAACACAAGGGACCCCTAACTGGGTGCCCAAACAAAAGTTCAAAAGGGCTGTATCCAACTCCCTTTTGTGGGACCTCTCTGTAGGCAAAGAAAAGGCAGGGCAACAGGACATCCGGTTTTCGCCTAAGCTTTTCTGGAATGCCCATGATCATGCGCTTTACGGTTTTGTTGAACCTTTCAACCAACCCATTGCATTGTGAGTGATAGGGTGTGGTGAACTTGTAGTTCACACCACACTCTTTCCACATTGCAGTGATATAACTGGACATGAAGTTTGTATCTCTGTCAGTTAAGACCTCCTTAGGGAAACCCACTCTGGAAAAAATTCCCAGGAGGGCCCTGGCCACCACAGGCGCTGTGGTGGTTCTAAGGGGTATTGCTTCTGGATACCTAGTGGCATGGTCCCTCACCACTAGAATATAACTGTGCCCAGATGCAGTTGAAGGGTTCATGGGACCAATTATGTCAATCCCAACCCTCTCAAAGGAAACCCCCACCACAGGTAGTGGTATGAGGGGGGCCTTTGTGGTACCACCTGCCTTACCACTGGCTTGACAGGTGGTACAGGAGCGACAAAACTCCTTGGTGTCTTCTGACATGTGAGGCCAGTGAAAGTGAGGGACAAGCCTGTCCCAGGTCTTACTTTGGCCTAGGTGTCCTGCTAAGGGGATGTCATGTGCAAGGGTGAGTAGGAAGCCCCTAAACTTCAGAGATATGACCAACCTCCTGGTGCCACCAGGCTTGGGGTCTCTACCCTCTGAGTATAGGAGTCCCTCATCCCAATAGATCTTGTGAGATCCACTGACACTCCCAGCAGCCTCAGCAGCAGCTTGCTGTCTTAGGGGTTCAAGAGAGGGGCAGGTTTGCTGCTCCAAACTCAAGTCTGCCCTGGAAGGGCCCCCTGTCCCCAAGAACTCAACCTGATCAGGTTCCAGTTCTTCTGAGACAGTTCCTTCACAGGGACTGAGATCATCTCCCTCAAGAGATTGATCCTCACACTGAGTCTGGGGGAAGACACAGCCTTACCCCTCCTGCTCCTTCTCTTGGAAGGCCCTTGGTCCATTGTTTCAGGATCCAAGGCCTGTTCAGTGCTAGCCAGCTTGGCCTGTGACCTGGTCACAGCAAACACATCTGCAGTGATGCCCAGCATTGCTGCATGAGTCCTAAATTCTACATCAGCCCAGGCTGATGCCTCCAAATCATTGCCCAACAAACAATCTACTGGTAGGTCTGAGCTAACCACAACCTTCTTATGGCCAGTTACCCCTCCCCATATGAAATTAACAACTGCCAAGGAATGGTCAGTCCTGACATTGTTTGACTTGGTCACTTGGTACATTTCACCAAGTATGATTTGTCCAGGAGACACAAGTTTCTCTGTCATCCATTGTGACACTGGCCCTGTGTCCCTGTATGCTATTGCTTCTACTCCATTTATTAAAGGCTGTTATCTGTACTTGCCCAAGTTACTGGGACTAACAAGTAGGGTGGCAATATCTATGCCACCATCACAAACTAACACAGCCTGAGCTGGAGTCCTGACTAGGCCAGAACCCATCTCAGCACCCAAGGTTAACCCTACTAATCCCTTGTTCCCTGTGCCACCACTTGTAGCTGTACTAGGGGGAGCAGTTGCCTTAGGGGCTGTGGTGGTTGGAGTAGTATCCTTGGCCTTTGGGCAATTGGCATCTTTTGTCCAATGGGTCTTTTCCTTACATAAGTAACACCAAGGATTCTTTTTGCCTTTACCTTTGTTGGATTTTGACTCCCCCCCCAGATGCAGGTTTTTGGGGCCCTGGTGAAGACTTCAATCAATCAATCAATCAATCAGGGTTTTATAAAGCGCGCTACTCACCCGTGAGGGTCTCAAGGCGCTGGGGGGGGGGGTGGGGGGGATGCAGCTCCGGTTCAGTCGAAGAGCAAGGTCTTGAGGCTCTTCCTGAAGGTGTGTAGGGTCGGGGAGCGTCTGATGTTAACTGGGAGCTCGTTCCAGGCCTTGGCTGTGATGTAGGAGAAGGCTCTTCCGCCTGCTCTGCTTCTGCGGATGCGGGGGTCTCTGCCAGGGCAAGGTCGGCGGAGTGGAGGTTCCTTTTGGGTATGTGGAAGGAGACTCTCTCGTTGAGGTATTTGGGTCCGATGTTATGGAGGGATTTGTAGGAGTGGGTGAGCAGTTTGAAGGTTACTCTTTTCTCGACGGGGAGCCAGTGGAGGTCTCGTAGGTGTTGGGTCATGTGTTCGTGCCACGGGGTCCCGAGGACGAGTCTGTCTGCGGCGTTCTGGATGGTTTGGAGCCTGTGTAGAAGAGTTCTGTTGATTCCAGCGTAGAGGGCGTTGCCGTAGTCCAGCCTGCTGGTTATGAGTGCGTGGGTGACAGTCTTTCTGCATTCTGGGGTTATCCATTTGAAGGTCTTGCGGAGGATGCGGAGGCAGTTGAAACTGGTGGAGGCGACGGAGTTGATCTGGCGGGTCATGGTGAGGGAGGAGTCAAGGATTATGCCGAGGTTCCGTGCGTGGTCTGTAGGGGTGGGTGGACTCCCGAGGGCAGAGGGCCACCAGGTGTTGTCCCAGGCGGAAGTGGAGGGTCTGAGGATGAGGACCTCAGTCTTCTCCAAGTTGAGCTTCAGGCAGCTATTTTTTATCCAGGCTCCGACGTCCTTCATTTCTTCCTGGAAGCAGAGTCTGGTGTCTTCGGGGTTCGGAGTGAGGGAGAGGATGAGCTGGGTGTTGTCGGCGTATGATATTATGCTGAGCCCATGCTGTCTGACGATGGCGGCGAGGGGGGCCATGTAGATGTTGAAGAGCGTGGGGCTGAGCGATGATCCTTGGGGTACTCCGCAGTTGATCTCTGTGGGTTCAGAGAGGAAGGGAGGGAGTCTGATCCTCTGGGCTCTGCCGGAGAGAAAGGATTGGATCAAGTTGAGGGCGGTTCCGCGTATCCCGGCGTCATGAAGTCTGGCTGTGAGGGGGGCATAGCCTGCAGCCGATGGGATCGGACGGGAGCTGAAGAGCTCCGACCGCCGCTTCCCCGTTATAAAGTATCCTGAACCCCGATCAGCCCTGGGGCGACAAATTCTAGAACCGGAGGAATTCCTGGTGCTGGGGGCATGTGGCAGTGAGTCATAATTGCCCATATCGCTGCCACAAGAGGGAAAATCTGACCTTGCAGACCAGTGCGCGACAGCAGCAAGATGGCGCCTCTGGTATGAATGGCAGCGCACAGAGGTCAGGACTTACTGGCGAGACGGCGGTGCCTTGCGGCGGGACCTCACCCGCTAAATTGAGAGCCTGGAGGTGATATCGGAGAAGTGGGAGCACCACAGCTGTGAGTAGCCTTGTACAACTGCAAGGCGGGGAACACGGCTCGGCAGGAGCAGTTGCAAAATGGCGCCCGCGTCTCCGGCGGCCTGACATAGCCGCCGCAGTGGTGAGACGCTACTGCTTCCCTGAAGGGCCCCGCTAAGTTGAGAGCCCAGAGGTGATATCGGCGAAGTGGAAGCACTGCAGCTGTGAGTAGCCCCGTACAGCTGCAAGGCGTGGAACACGGCTCGGCAGGAGCAGCTGCAAAATGGCGCCCACGACTCCGGCAGCCTGCCATAGCCGCCACAGCGGTGAGACACTACTGCTTCCCTGACGGGCCCCGGAGTGCAACATAATCGGTGAGCGATTAGAGAGAGCCGCACCGCTTGGGGAGAGAGAGAGCGCGAGCGGACTATGGAAGACTGCCTGACCCAGGAGATTGGACTCGGCGGTCCCCGGGGAGCGCAGCTAAGCGGAGGACCGCGGGAGGGACGGCTCGGCGCCGCTGGTCAGAGTTCCCCAACGGGGGTGATAGGAGAGAGAGAGCCTTCGTTAGTCCACCTCCCTGCTGTGGTCCCACCAACGTGCAGATCCCCCTATAAGTCTGCAGGGCGGCACTCCTAATCAACAGGAAGCGACCGCAAACGGGCGCCCGTGCCACAACATGACCTGCCACAGCGGTGAGATGCCCTTGCTCCCCTGAAGGGCCCTGGAGCACAGCGAAGGGCACTGAGTATCTAGTGGGCGAATGTCCTAAAGGCACGAGAGCCCCCTGCAGAGACCCATCTGTACCTGGAGGCTGGAGCTGAAAGACTGCAAGGGGAGCGGTTGTGTTGGGGGCCGCACGTGAAGGGGCTTGAAATTACCACACCAGGTCCCTGATATGAGGGAGAAGTGACCGGGGGCCTGCAACCGCCCATAACCGTGCGATTGGGCCTAACAACAGTGCTTGCGGACCTGCGGCAGTGAACCGCAAAATGGCGCCCACGCCGTGAACGGAGTTAAGTGACCGCCGGGCTACATCACCACCAAGGCAGTCCCCGGAGGAGGCTCGAACAGCTCTTTACGAGGCAAGGACACGGTGGGCAAAGAGACGACTTCGAGGTGGCAGCGTTGGGCATATGCCCTATCTGAAACAACCGCGAAGTGGCGCCAAGATCACTAATTACCTGAGGTGGCCGTCGTAGCGGCAGAGGGAGTCTGAACCCCAGGAGCGCATCAAACCCTGTGGGTAGCAAGGTGGGCCCGGTGAGAGTCGTGCTGATTGGGAGCTGGCTGGACTTTCTGAGGGGAATCGTTGGTACACTGCGACTGCGGCTGGGAGCTATTGGGGTGCACAAATGAGAAGTAGACTGCGCTCAGGAGGGATTGGAGTTACTGATCACAGCCGCATGTTGAAGGGCGATCACAGCTGAGAGACATCTGCCCTAACTATGCTGGGAGCACCAGAAGCCAACCGGGGAAAGGTGATTTATTAATAGGGGAAAGCGGTTCTGAGGAGTGACAATAACCACGTCTGGCACTAGTTTCAGTCAGAGTGGCGAGCTACTTGCTAACTAGGACTCTGCCGCTAGCTCACTGAGGCTTACCTGCAGCCTACGAGAACCTTACACTCCATAACTTAAGCAACCCCGAGAGCGGAAGTGTGCCTCTGCTACTGCCGGGAAGGGCAGACACCACAACCCCAACACGATGGGGCGCACACAGAAGAAGCGCGGGTTCAATGCCCTCAGTGCAGATGGCCCAGGCGCACACACAGACAACGAAGAAGAGGCCCTGGAAGCGGGGAGGGATCTAACGCTCAGGAAGCCCACCTTGACCGACATCATGCAGGCGATCACGGCCTCCAGAGAAGTGCTCGAAGAGAAGATTGACGCAATTGGCACAGACTTAAGCCTGCTAAAAGATGATCATCGTAAACTCAAAGAAAGGGTGTCAATCAATGAGAAAGAACTGGGGGGCCTCCCGGAGAAAGTTCAAGGGATGCAGGGATCTCTCACGGACCTAGAAGCGAAGATAAAAGTGCTGGAAATGCGGGCTGAAGATAGCGAAGGTAGGTCCCACAGAAACAACATCCGCGTCATTGGCGTGCCAGAGAAAACAGAAGGGACAAATATGGTGGGCTTCTTAGAGGAGTGGCTCCGGTCAGCAGTGGCCCCAGAGGGACTGTCTCCATTTTACGCTCTGGAACGAGCACACAGGATCCCAGCGAAATCTCCAAAACCAGGGGCCCCACCGCGCCCAATCGTGGCGCGCCTGTTGCATTTTAGAGACCGAGATCCCATCTTGCAAAGTGCCCGCCAAAAACAAGGATTGCAAATTGGCAACAGCACTATAATGATTTACCCAGACTTCACCAGGGAGGTTCAATGAGCCAGAGCATCCTTCATGGCTGTGAAAAACAAATTGCGCCAACTACAAATTCCCTATGCAATGATGTTCCCTGCACGACTTCGCGTAGCAGATCCCGCGGGGCCTCATTTCTTTATGACGCCACAAGCGGCGTGGGACTGGCTCGATTCGCGGGGCCCACAGGCGCACTGTGACTTCAACACGACCTCTCCGCAGCTGAGCCCCCGGAGCCGTACTTCTGAACTAAGGCCCCGTCGCCAAGGGAACTCAGTCTGGAACGCCGTAGAGCACTGCAAGCTGTGGCGACACATAGCCAACAAAGTACCAGCCCCACGTCGAGCAGAAGCGGACTACAGGTTGGAAGATCAGAAACGTTGCCAGTGCACAGTGACACTGACAATTCGGAAACAGACTGCCCCAAGGTCACTCCTCAAACTGCAGACGATCTCATGTGATATACGTGATGAAGCACGTTGAAGCACGCCTCGTAGTTGATTCATGATGAAGGGAGTATAACACTGTCCAGCCACGAACTCATTGCCCTGATTGTATTTCATACTGCAGTAAGGGTCGCCCCTAGCTGGCTCGGGGGAGGTTGTTTCCTTCAACTGACGGGGAGGCGGCGCCATGGGGAACTTGAGTCCACGACTGTGGGTTGATTGCCCTGTAACCATCATTGGATGTTTATCTGCTTAAGCAGTGTTTGGATGGGAGCTAGTTCTTTGGTACCTGTCCTAGGGAGGGGGAGTTGGGGTTTTTCATTAGGTTGGGTGATGTTCAGGGGGGCCAGGTGTGTCACGGGGGGGTATTTTTAATGTGCACCGTCAACACTTACGAGAATGGGATCCCCACTAGGATTAAAATGTATTTCCTGGAATGTGCGGGGGATGCACTCAATGCTACATCGTCATAAGATACATTCCTACCTTGTCCGTAGAGGCGTCCAGATCGCACTGATCCAAGAGACCCACCTTTTAGCGAAAGAAGGAGCAGCGCTACAGCGAAGATGGCGGGGACAGGCATACTACACCACTTACTCCGCATTTGCACGGGGAGTCCTCATATGGGTGAGAGCAGGGGTACCCTTCCAGTGCACGAAACAAATAATTGATCCAGAGGGCAGGTATGCGGTAGTGGTGGGAAGACTGGATGGTAGGGTTCTAGTCTTGGGCAGCATATATGCATCCAACTCGGACCAACCAGCCTTCTTTTCGTACCTGTCCCGGAAACTGGCGACTGTCCTTACGGGGGCAGTTTTACTGGGAGGAGACTTTAACTGCATGCTAGACATCAGACTGGACAGGTCGCACCCTCTGCTCCTTGAAGAACCTGCACACAAACTTGCAGAAGCACGCTCTGGCTGGCAACAAAAATGGGGGCTGGTTGACACCTGGAGAGCGCAGCACCCCGAGGACCGTGATTATTCCTTTTATTCAGCTTTACATGAGTTACACGTCAGAATAGATGCCATATTGTGCTCACCGGATGTCCATGAGGGGATTCACAGTAGTGAATACCTCACAAGGACGCTGTCTAACTACAATCCTGTGCTAGTAGACTTGCACTGGTATCGCGCGCGCTCTAGGATCCCCACCTGGCGCTTGTGACCGGAAGCTTTAGAGGACCCTGCGTTTCAGGAGGCGATAGGTGCAGCTATTGACGCCTACTTTCAGGACAACGAGAATTCCGCAACATCCTCTTTAATAGAATGGGACGCTTGCAAAGCAGTCATTAGAGGACGATGTATATCAGAGGTGATGGGGGTACGGAAGGTACTGCTTCGAGACATAGAGAGAGATGACCAACGACTGCGAGACCTAGAAAAAGAGAGACCTGAACGACCGTAAAGGCAGGAGGAGCTTTTGGAGGCTAGAGAAGCGGAAGTGGTAGCGGTGCAGGTAGAACGACTACATTGTTTTGACCATAAAAAATACATTGCCAGAGCTCATGCAGAAAGGGATAAGTCGGGAGCTCTTCTGGCTTGGTTAGCGAATCCTGCCAGAAGAGGGTCAGTAATATTGGAGCTCAGGGATCAAGAGGGGACAGCTAGACACAGTCAGCAGGACATTAACGATATCTTTTTTTAACTATTATACAGACCTATACCAGAGCAAGTTGAATCCAACGGAGGTGGACTTACTAGAATTCACACGGGAGGTGGAATTGCCAGCACTAGATGAGGACACTGCCGACTACTTGGGGCGCGATATTGAGCTTGGAGAAGTGAGGGGGGCTGTCAAGGCCATGGCTCGGAGGAAAACACCAGGTACAGATGGCCTGCCAATTGAATTCTATTTAGCGTACCTTGATTTACTAGCCCCCAGACTAGTGCAGCTATATAATGACGCTAAACGGGTTGGCTGCCTACCCGTCACCACTAGAGAAGCGATCATCATACCGAGCTTAAACCAGGGAAGCCGCCATGGGACAGGGCGGCCTACCGCCCACTCTCCATGCTCAACTTGGACTACAAAATTCTTAGTAGGATTTTAGCTACGCGCCTGCTCCCTTACATGACCACCCTGATACATAGAGACCAGTCGGGGTTTATTCCCGCCAGAAATACAGCGAGTAACATTAGGCGCCTTCTGCGGGTTTTAGAAGCAGATACCTACAGCGTAGGCTCAGCGACGATCTTCGCTGTTGACATCGAGAAGGCGTTTGATAGCCTGGAATGGCCTTATCTAATCCATGTGATGCGGCACTTTGGGCTGGGATCCGAATTTGTGCGCTGGACGGCGCTCCTGTACTCCGACTCTATGGCCAGGATCAGAACTGGGGGGATTATATCGGACGTTTGCCATGTGAGAAGAGGGACGCGACAGGGGTGTCCCCTCTCCCCTCTGCTGTTTGCCCTGGCGGTGGAACCCCTGGCGGCATGAGCTCGGACTGGTCGGGACTATCAGGGACTTAATGTACATGGGCAGATCCACCACATTGCACTGTACGCTGACGACCTGCTCTTATTTCTGGCTGACTCTGGGGCGGCGCTTGTGGGGGCAAAAAATCTACTACAGG
Source organism: Calotriton arnoldi (assembly GCA_963921515.1). NCBI lineage: Eukaryota > Metazoa > Chordata > Amphibia > Caudata > Salamandridae > Calotriton > Calotriton arnoldi. Next base: position 51,094 of record CAWUFW010022307.1, on the reverse strand, counting down.
ACCTTAGCAGAATCGCAGGGTTAAAAGTAAATTGGGCCAAATCTTGCCTGTTTCCTGCAAAAAAGGGCAGAACTGGCCCGCAAATGGCGGAGGGGGTGACCTGGGAAGATAGGTGCCTCCCATACCTGGGCACGCACATATACCACGATCCGGAAGATATACTAGAAGGTAACATAGGGAAGGCAATCAGGGGAGTAAAAACTAACTTTACTTTCTGGGGCTCCCTGCCGCTATCTGCAGCTGGCCGTGTAGCACTCCTGAAAATGGTTACTCTCCCGAGGCTTTTATATTACTTTGGGACCTTGCCGGTCTGGATCCCAACGAAGTACTTTGTTCAGCTCCGTTCGTTGGTTACGGGGTTTCTATGGGGAACTGGCAGGCGTAGAGTGGTGCTTACAGTCTTAATGAGGTCCAGAGCAGAGGGAGGACTAGCAGTGCCAGACTTTGAGGCCTACTTCCTAGCGGCACAATTTCAATGGTTAACGCAATGGATGGCGAGCACTACTAGGGGAGGCGAAGAGCAGAGGGAAGATTTTGTGAATCTAAAACAGATATCCCGCATCATTTTGAAGCTGCCTGTTAATATGGCAACCCTCACAACGGAATTACGCACGGTGAGCAGATGCTGGAACAGGTACCTGAAAAGGGCTAAAATTAAGCGTCCTTATGCGCCGGAAATTCCGTTACTTATGTGCGTGGCTTTGCCTCATGGAGGCAACTGGCAGAGACTGACGGACTGGTCGGACCAGGGATTGACTTGTGTGGGGGACCTATATGAAGACAGGAACATGATTCCGTTTAATGATCTACAAGCCCGATATGACCTGCCTTGTGGGGACTTTCTGTTGTACATAGCCCTCACTACTGCCATGCGGAAACACTGGGGAGGGGGCCTCACCGAACCGGCAACGTCAATGGGCTGCCTATACGCAGTTCTAGCGGCAGGTACATTCAAAGCGGTAACGTGCTTATACAAGCGCATAACGCAAGAAACATTACTCCCCCTAACAGTGCTGAGGCTCAAGTGGGAAGCCGACCTCGGGGAGGAAATCCCAGAGAAGACCTGGGGGGACTTAGTTGAGAGAGCGTGGAAGAGTACCCAAAATGCCAGATTCCAATTAGTGCACTTCTACATCCTACACAGGACGTACCTCACCCCGGCAAAAATAAATAAGTACTTCTCGACACAGACGGCGGCGTGTCCGCGCTGCAATACAGAAGACGCTGATTTTAAGCACATGTTCTGGGACTGCCCGCTCCTAGACAACTATTGGGAAGACGTGACGGCATTACTGGCTGACATCACGGACAGAGACGTAGCACAGACTCAGAAATACTGCATACTACATTGGTTCCCACACACGTCCAAGAACAAAATCACGAGTAAATTCCTAGATATGGGGCTGCTTTTAGCAAAGCGGGATATCACCATGCACTGGAAGGTGAAGAAGGGCCCAAGTGTCACAAGGTGGAAAGCAGAGCTACTCAAATGGGCTGAGTGTGAAGGTGTACTCCGGCTGCAGATAGCTAACAGGACAGGAAGTGAGAGGGCGCTAGAGGCGGCAAGAGCTTGGGAAAGGCTAGTTGCAGAACTTAAATCTCCCATGAACAATGAGGACGAGGACGGGGTAAGAGCCTCCCCAGAGGTACTAGGCTAAGTTATAAACAGCCGTGGGCAACTTGGAGACCAGTGAGCGGACACCAGGAACGACGCCCTGCAGCCTGGTAGGATTGGGATCCCCTATGGTGCTACCCAGATCACGCCACCACACACACTAAAGACCTGCACTACTATAGATTAATGTCTAGACGGTACGTGACACACCTGGGGGGGGGGGATGGGAGGGTACAGGGGGGAGGGTAGTTGTGGGAAGGGAGTTCTATACCTGGGACTGCATACCCGCAAGGGAATAGCACTGTGCGTCACTACTGAGCATCCGGAATACACCGACTGCTGATTGTTATATATGACACTTGTGGTATTAATTGTACTTTGAGCTGACTAATGATTATGATACTGCTTTAACAGCGGGATGGCATAATGCCCCCATGTAACATCTGTGAAAATTAATAAAGTTTGTTTAAAAAAAGAAAAAATGAAGTCTGGCTGCGAGAGTGCGATGTGAGACGGTGTCGAAGGCTGCAGAGAGGTCTAGTAGAATGAGGGCCGCGGTATGGCCCTTGTTGAGTAGCATGCGGATGTCATCTGTGGTGGCGAGGAGGGCGGTCTCGTACTGTGGTTGCTGCGGAATCCGGACTGGGAGGAGTCTAGGATGGAGTTCTCTTCGATGAAGGCGGTCAGCTGAGCGTTTAAGAGTCTCTCGGTGACTTTGGCGGTGAAAGGGAGGAGGGAGATGGGCCGGTAGTTTTTCAGGTCCGTTGGGTCGGCCGTGGGTTTCTTGAGGAGGGGTTTGACCTACGCCCGCTTCCAGTCGTCTGGGAAGATGCCGGATTTGAAGGAGGCGTTGATGGTCCGTCCTAGTTCGGGTGCGATGGCGGCGGCCCTGTGGTAGATGTGTGCTGGGCAGGGGTCCGTGGGGGCTCCTGAGTGGGTGTTCTTCATGGTCGCGGTGGTGTGTTCAACGGTGGTGGGATTCCAGGTTGTGATGGTCGGCTCATTGACGGCTGTGGGGAAGGGGGTGGTGTCAGGTGTCTGTTCGCTGAAATTGTCATAGAGGGCCTTGATTTTCAGATGGAAGTAGGAGCTGAGCTTGTTGCAGAGTTCCTGGGATGGTGTGATGTCCGTGGCTTCGCTGGGGGGTTTGGTGAGTTGCTGTATGACGTTGAAAAGTTCTTTAGCATCGGTTGCGTTTGTGTGGATTTTGTTCTTGATGAAGGTCCGCTTGGTGTCTCTTATGCGCTGGTGGTATTCCTTCAGGGCGCTCCTATGGTTGTTCAGGTCTTCCGTGGTTTTCTGGTTTCGCCAGGTTTTCTCGAGGTGTCTACAGGAGCACCTGGCTTCTTGGAGTTCGGTGGTGAACCAGTAGGCCTTCAGGGGGCGTTGTTTGGTGGGGTGGCAGAGGGGTGCGAGCTTGTCAGCGCAGCTGGAAATCCAGCGGTGAAGTTCTTTGGCTGAGGCGTTAGCGTCGGTCGTGGTGCAGAGGCGGTCTAGGAGGAGGTTGATGTTGAGGTGTTCCTCCGTGATCTTGCTCCAGTTCCTTCGTGGCGGGCGCGGTGCGGGTTTCGGTGCGGTGGTGGTGTTGAAGGTGAAGTGTACGCAGTGGTGGTCCATCCAGAGGGGCTGCGTGGTGTGGCTGAAGTGGATGTTAGTCCCTCCTGCGAAGATGGGGTCGAGGGTGTGTCCTGCTCTGTGAGTGGGGGTGGTGACGAGCTGCTTCAGTCCGAGGTTGGAGAGGTTGTCCAGGAGGGTGGTGGAGTCGGGGTCACTGAGGTTGTCGAGGTGGAAGTTCAGGTCTCCGATGAGGATGTAGTCTGTGGAGGTGATGGCGTGGGGTGAGACGAGGTCGGCAATGGTGGTTGTCACTTGTCATCTTTACCCTTGCCCCCCCCTTATCTGAAGTTTTAGCATCTTGCTTCTTCTGGTCACCACCAAGGTTCTGGTTTTTCTGCTTTACCCTGGTTCTGACCCACCTATCTTCCTTCTTTCTCAATTCTCGGGGCGAAGTCAGATCAGAGTCAACCAGGTATTGATGCAACAACTGATTTTGGCAAGTATTAAGGATCTGCTCCCTCATAATCAAATTGTACAATCCCTTTAAATCATTCACTTTGCTGCCAAGCAATCAGCCCTCCAGAGCCTTAATGGCACTATCCACAAACACTACCTAGTCCTGATTCTGTGTCTTCTGGGTGTCTCTGAACTTAATCCTGTACTGTTCAGTGGTTAAGCCAAACCCATCAATGAAATCACTCTTCAGGACTGAATAATTGTCAGCATCCTCTTCTCTAACAGTGAGGAGCTTATCCCTACCTTTGTCAGCAAAGGAGAGCCACAAGATAGCTGCCCACTGCTCTTGAGGGACCCTCTGAACTTTACAGGCCCTCTCCAAAGCAGTAATCCATTTATGGACCTCATCCCCAACATGGTAGAGAGGGACAATCTTGCTCAGGTTCCCATTATCAAAGGAATGTTCCTTAATTCTAGGGACACTGTTGCTGCCACCAAGGGACTCTAGTCCCAACTTTTTTCTAGCTCTCTGGACTTCTAGGGACTCTTTGTCCAGGGCCAATTGCTGTTGCCTGAGCCTAAGCTTAGCTTTATCAAGTTACAGAAATTGGTACTCCCTGTCATAAGAGTGGTCCCTCTTGCTAGATACAGAGGTCCCTGCAGGCTGTCCTGAGTGATTAGACTCTGCAGAGGGAGATCTAGATCTCCTTGGTAAACTATGCACTCTTCCAGGAGGGGTGAAGAGGGGGCCTTCTTGGCCTTCTCCATCATCTCCCTGAAGATCTGAGTTATCCAGGTGGGAACCATCTTGTTCCTCCTGGCCAGGGTTTGAGTCTAGGTCGTAAAAGGTGTCACCTCCTGACCTGTCCTCATTCCCTGTCCCACCCGCTCTCTCCTATTCATCTGACCCAGGGGTCTTTCTAAGGTCATCAAGAAGTAACGTCTCTATTAGACGTTGAGTGTTGGCACTTCTCCCTGTCTTCAGCTTTCTAGAGGCACACAGGGCTTTCAATTCTTGGAATGAAAGCTCACTTTATCTAGAGGGCAGAGAGCCACTGGCATCTCCTTTAGAAGACATACTAAGTGTGGTGAGGTGTTGCACCTACCTAACCTAGTGGGAACTAAACTCGCTGAGGTTGGAGAAAGGGTGTGCTAAACCCTTGACTTACCCAACCCTAAGTTCAGTAGAACTTACTTATTCTAAGCTAGTATTATATGTACCTAGTACTTAGTGGTTTTCAGTTAATCAATACAAATATTTATCTGGTAAAACAATGCAGGCTTGAATCCCAACCGCTGCACACCAATGTGAGAAGTTGACCTGGTATATGCTGTCCACAAATTAAAGTGGGCACCCCGTACCAGTCCAAACAACACTTATAGTGACTTAAGAGGTCAAAGATAACCTTAAAAAGCTATCCAAGTGGTAGCTGTGGAGAGCAGCCTTCAGGCTTAGTCTTGAAGGAATGTTAAGCAGCTTGTTTTACCAGAATGCAACCTTATTGTATTGGTTAAATGAAAGGAGAACCACACAGTAGTTATACAAATATGTATTTATTATTATAACACACTCTAAATACCTCACAGTATCTGCTACACGCAGATTAACACAAAGTACACAATAATGTAGCACAGAAACAATCGTAAGTAGCACTAATACACAGTGGGCTCCAGGGGGAGACCAAACCATATACTAAAATAGTGGTATAAGAACCACGACTTGAGTCAAGACAGTGTCTAGAGGTTGTAGAATTGCTGGGACCCCAAGGAACCACCCAAAGTGAGTAAGGAGGGACCCCACGGAAGACGGGTGCAATGTGAGAACACGACCGCGTGCTACGTACACTTCAATGGGAGAGTCGCGGTTGCAGTTTTAAAGTTTAAGGACCCTTCCCAGTGGATTACGAGGAAGCCCTTTGGATCATAGGAGGTTGACGCGCTACCCCACCTGTGGATACCATAGTACCAGAGTTACCTATCCCAGGGAAGCCGGGTGCATAGGGCTGAAGTGGTGTCAGAAACCGCTGTCGATCTCAATGGAGGACTTCAAGGAAAGGCCGCTGCGGGAAAGAATAAAAGTGTCCGTTGGAATCCAAAGGTGGATTCTTGGTGAAGAGTACCTGAAAGCAGAGGGGACAGAGTCTGGTTCACTTAGGAGTGACCAGGGGCTCAGTAGACGAATGCCCACCGATGTCGGGTGCTTCAGGTGCGGTGAGGGGGTTCTTGACTCTGCAGCCACTGGGAACAGGAGATGTCGAGGACAACCAGGAGCCAGATACGAGCTGTCCCACAAAGGATGTCAAGTGCTGAGGGGTTGGTGTCTGGCGGGAGCACCAACAAGCCTTGGCAGCGGAAACCCACAAAGAAGGTCAAGGAAGGTTACGGTCTGGCCCAGCAAGGACCTGGGGACTCACCACAGCAAAGGGAGTCAGGGCAGGCCTGGAGCAACCAGGGGAGCCCAGGAAAAGCAGTAATGACCCTCAAGAGGACCCACAGGCAAGAGGCACAGGAGTCGCAAGGGGACCTCAAGCAAATTTACAAAGCAACAGCCTACGGAGCACTCAGTGCGAGGAGGCCAAAATTCTTTGGTGAAAATGTGCCCAGAGGTTGGGCCTATTCATAGCCCAATGCACTTGTTCGGGAAACACCAACAAGCATATGCACTTGCAAAAGTACGCGGTACAGGGGTTCAGGTTATGCGGTCCCTACGAGGGATACTGGCTTCACACTTGGTGAGAGGGCAGCTCAACCTCAAAGAACGTAGGAACCCACCTCCTGTGTTGCTGGAGTCTTCGGAGTCCACAGGAGCTCAGGATCAGCAGACCGGTCAGTTGCGTTACGGTGCCTGCGAATGCAGGGCAGTGACTCCTTCACCCCAAGGCAGATAACTTCAGTTGTCCTTGATGCTCCACAGGTCCTGCACGGAGCCTGTATGGTGCATGGGCACAGACAATGCTTTGGACGGAGAGGGAGATGAAGTCGGGATCAGTCGAAGTCCAGCAAAGTCCAGATGGTCGAAGGTCAGTGGTTTCTAGTCCAGAATCTTGTCCACGTCGAATCTAGGGTCCTACAGCCAGGTAAGCCCTTTTGTACCCACCGGAGAGGGTTGGACAGATTCAGGGGACCCTCCCAGGGGTGGGTCAGGACAGTGGGGAGGACACTCCCCTGTCCTTTGTCCAGTTGCATGCCAGAGCAGGAGCCAACGGCTCCCAGGACTGGTTTGAACTGGACTATGCACAGGGACACCAAATGTGCCCCTCATGCAGACTTTCGGTCACTGGCAAGCGCACCCACCCATGCCTAATACACTAAATGCTGTCTGGGAAGTGGTCACACCTCTCTGTGACAGGATGCCTATTGTTCTGCCTTCCCCAGCTCAAGCTTGGCTCAGCAGCAGGAGGGCAGAAATGTGTCTCTGGTCGGCAGCAACCCTTTTGGGCTGCCCTGGACTAGAAAGTTGGTACCGGGAACACCAGGGACCTCAAAAAGCTCGTTTCTGAGGGGTGGAATCATACCTCCCACGCCGGTTACTGGTGTGGGGGTATGATTCCACAATGTTTGATACCAAACACGATAGGGTTACCTTCAGCCATTTTAGAGTTGGTCATCACGCGGTCGCATAATGCCACTCTATGACGTAAATGGCTGTAACACTAACAACCCGGGAGAATGGACTCCGTAGGCTGCAGGGGTGTCCTGCTCATGCAGTGGCACCCTCTCACTTAGAACCAAGCACCCTGCCTTCAGGATTGTCAAGGCCTGCTATAGGGGTGACTTATAGGTTTTAAGTGTAGTGACCCTTAGATATAGTAAACATATATCTTAAGTAAGCGGTGCATGCACCAACTTACATAGGCTGTAATGGCAGGCCTGTAGATCCATTTTGCATGGCCTCTCATGGGTGGCATAATACATGCTTCAGCCCATGGGAGGCCTCTGGGGTACCTATGCCCTGGGTACATGTGTACCATATACTAGGGACTGACAAGGGTACCCCATTATCCAATCTGGAGTGTACCTAAGTACAGGATATAACATTTTAGGGAGAAAACAGAGAGACTGGGATCTTGATTAGCAGGATCCCAGTCAGACTAGTCAAAAACAGTCTAACATCAAGCAAAAAGTGGGGGTAACCATAAGAAGCAGATCCTACTTTCCTACAGCAGCACACATAGAAAGAGCAAAAACCAAGGAGAAATTAATAATTTCTCCTCGTATCACCAAGGTAAGACCAGGTATTCCCTGGCGTTAGGTTTTCGCGCTGCCTCTGACTTGTAAATCTGGGGCAGCATCAAAAAGCAATGGGTGTTGAGGTGGAACCCCCACTGCAACACCCATTGCATGCCCCTTTGCCGCAGAGGACTGCGGTGGAAAGGGGCATATTTACAAGGTGGCACTAAGCCACGTTAAGTGTCCTAGCGCCACCTTGTAAATATGGGTAACAGCGCTATTTCACGGGAGCGTAAAAAAAAGTGACGCTCCAGTGGCGAATGGGACTTGTAAATATGCCCCCCAATTGCTAACACACGTCTTTATTCTTCTGCGTGTAACGTCAAACCCAACATTCTAAACTAGTCTTCAGTGTATTACGCTCTAACGCTTTTGTTACAGTTCTAAGGAGTCCATCTGGAGCCAAAAGGGTTCCACCATTTTTAATTCGCAAAACACTACACTCACTACAGCTTCATTCTCTGCTTAGAAGTTGTTTTCTTCATGATCGCAAAATTACGCTTACACTAAGAGTTGCTTGATGTTTTTATTATGCATACATGCCGACATTTTAGAACAGGTAAGTGGGAGATTTTGAAAATATAATTCATGGCAGTGTATTTTTCCCATTGGTCATTTTAGGCGGGAGGCATCTAAAATAAAGCAATTTTTGGCTTCAAAAATCGGAAGTTTCCCGCCAGAATAGGGTCCGTTTGCATGCATGATTATGGGAGGGAGTTAGTTAACTGTCAGAGCAAATACAGTTTAGGTATTTTAGAACTGTAGTTGCTTTTGTACAGTAGTTCATACTTGCATGTGGGGATGGGTAGCACAGTACTCAATTGATGTATGATGCCAATGGAAGTGCATGGATTTCCCCTAGCCTAGGTGGCGATAATATCAGTTATCAACAAAAGTTAAGCTTCCGTAGACGCAGATACTACTGAAATTGTAACGCACATGCAATAATATTTTAAAAATCTGCCTGTCATACTGCAAATTCGCCACATGATGTCACCATTTATCTATGCTGTAACGACGTCGATTTAGTTCCGACGCTTATCTGTGCAAAACTGGATCATAACAGTTGTACTAATTTTATTTATAAATGACCCGGACTATGATACTTTAGCTTTAATTGATGCAATTTACTAAAGTATTTTTGGTCTACTTTTGAAGTCTACCATGTGAAAGAGACCAGCAGCGTCAGAGCGAAGTGCAGCACCGCAAGTCTTTTTGCTGCGCTGCCATATGCCAATTTGAAAGGGCAGGAATGCATAGTATTGGCGATATGCAGTGCATTTCTGTCCTTTCAGCCAGCGCCGGCGTACAATTTGGTGCCTAGGGCCAATGCAGGCATCTTTGCACTATGGCCCTTTGTTTCTTTAAAGCTAGACGTTTTTGGCTGCTAGTTCATTCCTGTCCGCAGCGGCTTCTCTGCTAAGGCGGAGGAGCGTTGCCCCACTGCTCCTTGAGCAGTGCAAAAGAAAAATATAATGATAATAACAAGAAGTTATTATCATTTTATTTTTCTGTGCTCCCGCCAGGTCGGGCGGAGAGGGGCTGGCTAGCCGCAGAGTGAGCAGGAGTGGTTTGCACTCCCTCCCTAAGTGAGCAGGACGGCGTGACCAGCCCTCTAGGGCCGGCCAAACCGTCAGGCGCACTTGGCATGTTCTCCATTGGGCTGTGTTACACAGCCCCGTGGAGAACATGCCCAGCCACCCCAGGCACTGCCTGAGCGGCCAAACAGGCCGCTCAGACCAATCACGACGCTGCTCAGGAAGTGTCGTGATTGGCTGGGAGAGTTCGGAAACCTGGGTGCTTCGGTGCTGCCAGCAGACAGAGTAGAGGCGTGCAGCGGCGGGAGAGGCCTGCGGCGGCAGAGAAGGTAAGTTCATTTTTTATTTATAGCTATAAGTATGTCTTGAGTGGCCGGTATTAGTCATTTTAATGTTTATTGAATTAATAAACAACTATGGGGCATATTTACCATAAAGTAATGCAGCGCAGTGCCGCAAACCATTTGGCTGTGCTGCGTTGCGTTACTTCCAAAGCAAAGGGATGCATCATATTTACAACAATATGACATATCCCTGAGCTCTCCCTTGCGCTGGCGCACAATTGGATGCCATAAGCCAATGCAGGCACCCTTGCACCATGGTGCAAAGGTGCCTGCGTTGCGGAGAGTATTGTATTTGAGCAGGAAGGGCTATCTTCCTGTACAAAAACAATCACAAGAGGTGTTTTTCTCTTTCTATGTGTGATGCATTCTGCAGCATGCATAGAAAGAGGAAAAAATAGGAGAAATAAAAGTATTTCTTCTTGTTGTGCCTTCTTACGCCTCCCCTAGTAAGGCCTAGGATTCTGACGCATTCCCGGATTTACGAAACACTGTAAATCTGGAAATGCAGCAGAATCCATGGGTGTTACATGGGAACACCCACAGCAACACCCATGGATCGCCCCTTTCACACAAAGTGCTGCGTGAAAAGGGGCCGTATTTACAAGGACATGAAAAGCCATGCAGGGTGGCTTTACGTGTCCTTGTAAATATGGAGCACCACACTGCGCCACCGGTGCATCCTAAAAAGTGACACACTGGCGGCGTAGGGAGCTTGTAAATATGCCTGATCGCTTTTTAGAGATGAGCACAACAACAAGCAGCGCCACCATGTGGCAGACTGCCATAAGACCCGGTGTTGGCACTTAAGTGCAGGAGCCGAGCACCGGAAACCACCGGCTCAAATTAAGAACTGTCTCAGATTCCAGTGACAAACAAAACTTACTTAACCGATCAAGGGCTGTCTTCTAATGTGTTATTTTCTCTGCCTCTCTTCAAATTGAGCCGATCCTGGTAGTTATAGCACAGATTAAATTTTACAAGGCACAGAGCATCTGGAATTGCTGAAGGGCTAAAATGGGGGGTTGACCCCTGTCCACTCCACCTCCAGACTAGGCATGTCAAACGTTTTTGCAGGACCCGAGATAAACAAACACAACTCATGGGACGAGGACCTGTTTCAAAGTTTTAAAAAGGTCCTTCAGGAAAAGAGAAAACATGGCAGATCTAGCATCTGGAATCATCTTGTTGTATTATTGTGTTAGCTGCCTCATTATTAATAAATAGAACAAAAAGAACATTTTACCGGGGGCAAACCCCTGTTTAGATCTCGAAACAGTACTACAGTTAATATCATGGCAGTGATTGCGTGAACATCAAGCGAGCTAGAACCAAGCCATATCCGGCTGATGATCCATACTAAGAGCAAACCCGGTCCTGGGCTCCTTGTGTTCTGGTTCAGAGAGGACCTGACCTGGCAGGTCGGGCTGGTATTGTCCCCTTGGTGTAGGATCAAGGCTGATTTGCATTTGGCTGGTCAAAATAGAGGTGTCATGAAGTGCAAAATAACGATGGACTTGGGTGCAGCCCAAGGAATTACCAGTGGCTGAGATTAATTTAAGCATCCCATTCATCACTTTTTTGTATACTTCAGTGTGATGCCCTAAGTGGGATGAGTATGCCCACACGTGGATCCTGTGCACACAGTGCCACTGGAACCAAGCTACACCCAGCTTTTTTGTCCTAATCAGGGAGAAACTGGTCCAGGGTTACTTGTTTTCTGGTTCACGGATGACCTGATCTGTCAGTTGAGGTTGGACTGTTCCCATTGCAGCAGGGTCAAGACTGATTTGCATATGGCTTGGTCAAAACTGAGGTAGCATGTTGTGCAAAATAACAATGGACTGGGATGCAGCCTCAAGAAATTACCAGTGGCTGAGATCACACTGTGGGTGTTCAATAGCACAAACTGGATGTGTTGGGAAGAAGCCCACACTGCAGGAGTCCACTAATATTCAGAAGGCACTGATGGCGTAGCCTGACACTTCCTGGGATCCTAAAGCACAGAGCAGGCTCTGATAGAGAAGAATAGCATGACCTTGAATCCTAAAGCTTTGGCACCTTAATAGTGGAGAAATGTCACACCATTGGGGTTGAATAGCATTACCAACGCATTGCTAACCCTGCATCACTGAAATGGCCCAGCAGGGGAAGCTGACATTAAATGGGATTCTAGAAAACTGAGGCCCTCCTTACGAGTGACCTCTTATTTCCAATGGGGTCAGGAATGGTAGTTACCAGTCCCAGTACACCTAAGAGACCTGCAGTAATACCGAGGGTCTATTTACTTTCACCGTGAGATTTCAGCTGCTAAAAACAGACAAACGTTTATGCTGCGAGTCTAGTGGAAAACAAGAAATCACTGTGGGGATCAAACCCAGAATTACTGATTGTAAAAAATTGGGTTTTTGGTTTGGCTGAGGTGTAAGCCCTGGTCAAACAGCAACCACAATCCTTGTCAGGGTAAGGCACAAGCAAACCCCAAATTAAGCTGTGCTCACCCCTTGGTAGATTGGTACAGAGCAGTCAGGCTTAACTTAGAGACAATGTGTAAAATATTTGTGCTACACTTCAAACAGTAAAACAGTGAAAACACACCACAAAAGGAGCCTATCACAGATTTAGAAAAATAGAGTAAGGTTTAATAAATAAAACCAAGGCCAAAATGACAAAAATCTAATGAACAGAACTGGAAATATTGAATTTTAATGTTTTTAGTAAAAATAGCACCAAAAAGCGCAAAGCTTCAACTGGGGGATATCTGGTCACACTAGACCGGGACAAAGTCACAAGTTCAGGCCGACTGTGATGGAGTGCAGGCCAGCTACAGGAATCCAGTTAGGCCCGCTGAACGGAGTACCTTAAATCCTGGTTGCGGAGCATGGCCTGGACCCGTGTCGAAGTTGTGCCATGCAGCTGAAGCGATGCATCAAATCTGAGATGTATCGAGGCTGCGGTGCAAGGCCTTGCTGCCTTGTTGTTGAGAATCCCATTGACGGGGCTTGCGATGCGAAGTCCGGCATCCTGAATGCTGCATGCAGGTGTGATGAGTCGGTTCCAAGGAGCTGTGAGACTGTGATGTGGAGTCCGGCGTCATGGTCGAGGCTGCCATTGATGCTAGATGGAGGACCTGGGGTGTGGATGAGCCATGCCATCAGGGCGATGTGGGTCTTTACGACGGGTTCAATCCACACAGCAGCGGCAGTGCATCAGTTCTGCTCGGGGGTGCGCCTCTCAGCCGAGGAGATGCGTCAGTTCTGCTCACGGATGCGTCGCTCAGCAGAGAAGATGCATCGGTTCCATTAGCAAGCCCCTTAGGCCCAATTCCAAGGGTCCAGGATTGGAGTGGCACCACTTGGCAGGGTAGGCTCGCAGATGTCAGAGTCCAGGAACAAGGTGGTTGGAAGCATGTTATGTCTCTGAGGCTTCAGAACAGGAGGCCAGGCAACTAGCCCTTGGAGTCACTCTGGGTTCTGGGTTCAAGAGATGCAGGTCCAGTACTTCTCACTCAGGCAAGAGGTCAGCACAGCAAGCAGAAGTCCAGCAGAGCGGCAGTCCTTCAGCAGCACAGCAGTCCCTCTTCCTGTCCACAGGTCCAGAATTGTACAGAAGTGGTGGTGGTGTCTGAGGTCCTTCTTTTATACACAGTTGCGCCTTTGAAGTGGGGAGAAGCTTCTAGAGGCATGCCTTTGAATGCACAGATGCCCTGCCTTCCCTGCCCTGGCTCCAGACCAACTGCAGGGGGGTATGCAGCCTTTGTGTGGAGACAGAACGCAGTCTATTCAGTTCTAAGTTAGGCTGGACCCAGCTCCTCCCTCCCATCCTGCCAGTGATGGCCCATCCAGTCACACCAAAGCTCCCATTGTGTGTGGCTGTCTACGAGGAATACACAAAACCGAATTGCAAGCTACACCCAGTCATATGGCCACCTAAAGGCTAAGGCAAGAAAAGGCCAACCTTCTAAAAGTGTATATGAATAAATTACCCAAGTTGAAATTATTTAGACAAGCACTTTAAATTTAGGGTCAAGTCAATGAATTATCTGCGCCCATGTATTTGTTTACAAAACCAATCAATCAGGGTTGGTATAGGGCAACTACTCACCTGTGAGGGTCTCAAGGCGCTGGGGGGGGGCGGCTCTGCTGAGTGCTGGGGTCATCCGAAGAACCAGGTCTTGAGGTCCTTCCTGAACTTTGGCAATGTGGGGGCTTGTCGAAGGTGGAGGGGGAGGTCGTTCCAGGCCTTGGCTGCGAGGTAGCAGAAGGACTTTCCTCCCATTCTGGTCCTGTAGATGCATGGGACGGTGGCGAGAGAGAGGTCGGCTGATCGGAGATGTCTTTTGGGTGCATGGAAGGAGAGGCGGTTGTTCAGGTAAGTTGGTCCGGTGTTGTGCAGGGCCTTGTATGCGTGGGTGAAGAGTTTGAAGGGGATTCTTCTTTCGACTAGGAGCCAGTGGAGATCACGGAGGTGTTGGGTGATGTGGCAGTGACGGGGATGTCGAGGATCAGTCTGGCTGCAGCGTTCTGGACGGCCTGAAGTTTGCGAAAGAGTTTCTTGTTGATTCCGGCATAGAGCACATTGCCGTAATCTAGTCTGCTACTGATGAGAGTATGCGTGATTTTTTGGGGGATTCGGATGGGATCCATCGGAACGTCTTTCGAAGCATACGGAGGGAGTTGAAGCAGGTCGAGGATACGGCGTTGATCTGGCGGTTCATTGTGAATGATGAGTCCAGTATGATGTCCAGGTTTCGGGCGTGGTCCGTCGGGGTGGGGGGATTTCTTAGGGCGGGGAGCCACCAAGAGTCATCCCATGCGGAGGGGGTGGAGCCCAGGATGAGGACTTCTGTTTTCTCAGAGTTGAGTTTCAGGCAGCTGTTCTTCATCCAGGTGGCGATGGCTTTCATTCCTTCTTGGAAGTTGTGTTTGGTGATGTTGGGTTCATTGGTGAGGAGAGGATAAGCTGGGTGCCGTTGGCATGACAATGTTGAGCCCATGGTTCCTGACAATGGGTGTGAGGGGGGCCATGTAGATGTTGAAGAGGGTGGGGTTGAGAGTGGAGCCCTGGGCCACTCCACAGTTGGTCTCTGTCAGTTCCGAGAGGTAGGGCGGGAGTCTGACTCACTGAGTTCTGCCGGTGAGGAATGAGCATATCCAGTCGAGGGCCTTGTCGCGGATGCCGGCGTCGTGGATTCTAGTGGCTAGGGTGCAGCATGAAATGGTGTCGAAGGCAGCCGAGAGGTCCAGGAGGATGAGGGCTGCCATTTCACCCCGGTCGAGGAGGGAGCAGATGTCGTCAGTGGCAGCGAGTAGGGCGGTATCGGTGCTGTGGTTGCTGCGGACTCCAGATTGGGGGATGTCCAGGACGTTGTTAGCTTCGATGAAGTTTGCTAGCTGGGAGTTGACGGCCTTTTCGATGACTTTGGCTTCGAATGAAAGCAGGGAGATGGGCCTGAAGTTTTTAAGATCCATTGGGTCGGCGGAGGGTTTCTTCACGAGGGGGTTGACTTCAGAGTGTTTCCAGTCATCGGGGAAGGTGGCAGTCTCGAGGGAGCAGTAGATCGTCTAAGGTAGTTTGGGTGCGATGGCCGAGGCGGCGCTGTGGAAGATGTGGGGTGGGTAGGGGTTTGAGGGTGCCCCAGAGTGGATGCTTTTCATGGTTTTCAAGGTGTCTTCTGCCATAAGCGGGGTCCAGTTGAGCAGGGTTTATCAGGTGGCGTCGCTTGGAGGGGGAGCAGGAGTGGTGTGGAGGTCATGGTTTTTGAAGTTGTCATAGATCATCTTGATCTTAAGGTGGAAGAAGGTGCTGAGTCTGTTGCAGAGGTCTTGGGACGGTGAGAGATCTGTTGTTTCGCTGCAGGGTTTGGCAAATTCCTTGATGATGGAGAAGAGTTCTTTGGTATTGTGAGCATTGGCGAGGATTCTGTATTGGATGGATTTCTTTCTTGTGGATTTGATGAGATGGTGATGTGAGGTGGTGGCTGCTGTGTAGGCGGAACGTGTTTCCGGAGTTTTGTTGTTCCTCCATGTCTTTTCAAGTCTCCGGCCGGAGCGTTTGGATTCTTGGAGTGCAGGGGTATACCAACTTGCTTTCTTGATGAGACTTTCTGTGGCTTTCTTGAGGGGGGCGAGTGTGATGGAGCAGTTCGTGATACAGCTGTGGAGGTTGCGTGCTGCGGTGTTAGCGTCTGGCGTAGTTGGAGGTGGGGTGCTGAAGAGGGCAGGGGCGAGCTAGTCTTTGGTGAGTTCGTTCCAGCTTCTACGGAGAGGCGGTGGGCGTGCTTGTGTACGGTGGGTTTTTGAAGGAGAAGTGGATGCAGTGGTGATCTTTCCAGAGGAGTTCCGTGGTGGGGCTGTAGGATACGCTGCTTCATTCGGCGAAGATGGTGTCGAGTGTGTGTCCCGCTGTGTGCGTGGGTGCGGTGACTAGTTGTTTGAGTCCTATGTTGGTGAAGTTCTCTAGGAGGGAGGCGGTGTTTGGGTCGTCGTGGTTGTCCAAGCGGAAGTTTAGGTCTCTGAGTGGGATGTAGTCTATGGAGGCGAGGGCGAGGGGTGCAATGAAGTTGGTGATGGCATCGGTGAAAGGAGCACGGGGGCCAGGCAGCTTGTAGATGAGGGTTCCACGGAGAGTCGATTAAGGGTTAGTATGGATCTAGAAGTGGATGTGCTCCATGAGGGTCATTGTGTTGTCTGGGGTGGTGGCTGTCATGCGGAGGTTGCTTTTGTGGACAGTGGTGATGCATCCTCCAGGGTGGGTGGGGCAGTCCTTGTGCAGGATCTTCTAGCTGTCGGGAATGGCAGTGGCGATGTCGGGTGCGGAGTTGGCGTTGGTCCAGGTTTCTGTGAGGAAGGCGACGTCAGGAGAGCAAGTGTTGGGGAGATCCCAGATTTCTGTGGCTTTCTTGTGTAGGGAGCATACGTTGAGGAGGATGCAGTTGAGTGGATTGTGGGCGGTGAAGTCCGGGAGGCTGGGGGCTGCTGCTGGGGTACGGAGATGGCTGAACTTGCAGCGGCGGTGTAGAGGACAGTGTACAGGAGAGAGGGCATTGGGTATTGTTCAGCGTCGAGAGCAGGCAGGTGTTGTTATGTCCGGGGTTGAGATCGTGGAGGGGGCTTGAGTTGTAGCGGAGGCAGGTCAGAGGACCAGGGTCCCTGGCGCTGGTCGCGGTCAGGTTGCGGACGGGTGCAGACGGGCTTGCCTTTGGTGCGCCTTCGATGCGCCAGCGGCGTGGCCGCACAGTGACCGTCATGAAGTAGGGATCGGGGGAGGGCGGTCAGCTGGGAGGAGGGAGAGGGGAGGACACACTGGAGGGGGAGGGGCCACAGGGGCAGCAGCGGTGGGAACAAAACGCAGGGGAAAAGAGAGAAAGGGGAGAAAAGAGAAAAAAGGGAGAAAGGATAGAAAAGAGAAAAAAATGAGAACAGAGGGCACAGTGAAAAAAGAGAGAAAAGAGGGCACAGAAAAAACAACAAGAGAGACAGAACAGCAGAAGAGCAGAGTGCTCTCCCACTGGACCACCAGGGATGAGGCTCAGGCAGGATCCTGCGGGTGGCAGAGGGCCTCGAACACCCTGCAGCAGAGCGCTCAGGGGGCAGCACTCAGTGGTGGAGCTGCGCGGGGGAGAGCAGGCACACCGACAAAAATGTCCTCATCTTATGCAAATATTTCATGTACACTTAGACATATCTTCCAGGCCACAATTCAAATATCAGGCACATTTTTGCATTAGACAATCATGAGTAAACATAACATTTGTTCATATATACTTAAAGGAGGCTTAACCCAGCTGTCTTAAAAGGGCCCAACCCTGACTATGTAAACTTTCTAAAAGTGGCATTTTCAGACTTGCAATTTAAAATCCGACCTCACCATCAGTTAGGATTTTAAATTGTGATTCAAGAGTCACCAAACTTGAAGGGGTTATCGCTTCCCAATGGGAAATTACACTTATAAAAGGCAACCCCCATGTTATCCTATAGGAGAGTTAGGCCTTGCAGTAGTGAAAACAAATTGAAGAGTTTTTCACTACCAGGACATGGAAAACTTAAAAGTACATGTCCTGCTTTTTAAATACATTGCACCCTGCCCTCTGGGCTGTGTAGGGCCTACCCTAGAGGTGACTTATATGTATAAAAAAAGGAAGGTTTGGGCCTGGCAAAAGGTTTATTTTGCCGGGTCAAAATGGCAGTCTAAACTGCACACACAGGCTCTGCAATGGCAGGTCAGAAGCATGTTTAAAGGGCTACTCAAGTGAATGACACACTCAGTGGTGAAGGCCCACTAGTAGGATGTAATTTACAGGCCGTTGGCACTTATAGTACCACTTTACTAGGGACTCATAATTTAATTAAATATGCCAATTAGGTATGAGCCAATATTATCATGTTTAGAGGAGAGAGCACATGCCCTTTAGCACTGGTTAGCAATGGTAAAGTGCTCAATCCTAAGGCCAGCAAAAACAAGGTCAGAAAAATGGTGGAGGTAGGCAAACAGTTAATGGGAAGACCACCCTAAGGTTGCCAGGTCTAATAATAATTATGCCAGTAATTCCTCATTTCTTAGAGAAAAGTATCAAGCTGTCTGTGTTGTGTTTTGCATGCAGGGAGGGAAAGAGACGGCAGAGCCAGGTATTGAAAATAAACTATACATTAGAATAAATGATATCTCTGCCTCATTGATTCTTCTACTTTGGGGGTGTGGGGGTTATTGGTGGTAGAGGGGCTTGTCTCCAGTCATGCCAACCCTCTACTGACCTTCTCAGGATTGCCCAGTTCCTCTCCACACTTCAGGGCATATTTACAAGAAAGTGGCGAAGCGTGTCATTAAGCCAGGAAGGCTAATGACACGCTTCGTCACTTTAGAAACGCAGAGCTGCAACATAATTACTAGAATATGGTGCAGCCCTGCGTTTCCCCCTGTGCTGGCGCTATATTTAGCTGCCTAGCATCAATGCAGGCACCCTTGCACCGTAGTGCAAGAGTGCCTGTGTTGAGGGGAAGATTGTTTATCTGCAGGAAGGTCCCCCTTGCTGCACATAAACAATCTTTAAATGCCATTTTGCAACTTCTATGTGTGCTGCTTAATGCAATCATTAAACAGTCATTGGAGTTTTGCTGTTTCCATGTGTGCTGCACAACGCAGCACACATGGAAACAGCAAAAACAAGGAGAAATAAAGCATTTCTTCTCATTTCGCCTGTGTAAGACCAAGGATTCCCTGGTCTTAATTTTGGCGCTGACTCCTATTTACGCTGCCCTTGTAAGTAGGGGGCAGCATCAAAATCAATGGGTGTTGTGGTGAAACGCCCACCACAACACCCATTGCCTGCCCCTTTCACGCTAAGTGTAGCGTGAAAGGGGGCCTTATTTACAAGGCAGCGTTAAGCCACGTTAAGTGGCTTAATGCTGCCTTGTAAATAAGGTGAAGCTCCTATCGCCACCACAACGTCACTAAAAGTGACGTTGTGGTGGTTATATGCGCTTGTAAATATGCCCCTTCCTCTCCAGTATCTGCGGTAGGACATGGCGTTCAGTTTTCTGGCTGTGGACCTAGAAAGATTGCATCTTAAATGTACATCAAAAGACTCAAGGAGCTCTGAATGAGCCATCTAGCGCTATGAAGGTGCTGGCACAGGAACAACCTCAATGATGAAACATGCCACCTAGTGTGGGCCAAGTGGAGAATCTCTTTTGAGGAATTTATTTCTCTACCAATATTACATCTATCATCATGGGAGCCTGTTAGAACTGGGGGTCTCTAGTTGGCAGAGGTAGGTACCTTTGTCCAAATAGGGACCCTTGCTTCTTGTCAGGGTAAGGGGGATACACACTTTAGATAACCCCTGCTCACCCCCATGGTAGCTTGGCAAAAGCAGACAGGCTTATCCCAAAGGCAATGTGTAAAGTATTTGTACCAACACTCACAGTAACACAGTGAAAACACCACAAATGGACACTACACCAGTTTAGAAAAATAAAGTATCTTTACTAAACTTAAACAAGACCAAAACGACAAAATTCCAACATACACATACTCATAAAAATGTCTTTTAAAAAGGTTGTTGCAAAAATAAGCTGTAGAAATCAAATAGCACCAACTGGGGCTATCACGACGTCAGGACAGTACAAAATCCAAAGTACGGCGCCGCCCGCGAGGATCGTGGCATTGGGCGTGGAGTCACACAGACCCCCAACAACAGTTCCTTGAAAAATGAAGTCTGTGACGATGCACGGCGTCGGCGAAGAACGATGTCGTCTCCGGTGATGATGCGACGTCGGCGGTTCTTGCGAGTCACCCTCGGCAGTTATCGGCGCCACGATAACAGGAGGCCGGCACTTGGCGAAGACACGAAGTCGATGCGAGCGCTGGCGTCGGTCACGGCCGATCGCTGCCGGTGTCGGCGGGCGTTGTAGGGCGTCGGAGCAGCGGAGCAGGCCGGGCGCTGCGTCGTCACTTCACGAGCGGCTCCCCGGGCCTCGATGCAGGTCACGGCATCACAGCGGCGGCATCGACGGCGTCGGAAAACAGATTTTCTTCCTCTTCTTACTCTTGTTCAGCTCCCAACAGCAGAAAGGCCTCACACACAGTTACAGGCCCTCCTGGCAGACTGGAACTCCCAGCAAGGAAGTTCAGGGAGGCTGGAGGTGAAGTCCTTTGTGCCTGGGACTTCAGAAACAGGAGGCCAGCTCTACTCAGGCCCTTGGAGACTTTTCTTCAGAGGGACACAGCACACAGCAAAGTCCTTCTTCAAGCAGGGGGACACAGCACACAGCAAGCCCCTTAGTCCTCTCCTCAGTGGAAACAGCAAACTGCAGGCCAACCCCAGACACACAGCAAGGGCAGTACTTCTCCTGAGTCTCTTCAGCTGATCTTCCTTGGCAGGGATTCCTCTTGATCACGAAGTAGTCTAAAGTTCAGGGGTTTCAGCTCTAGTATTTATACCCCAAAAGTCTTTGGGGCATATTATCAAGAACGGCGTTAAAATTATCGCCGGTTTAGCGGCAGAAAACTGCCGCTAAAGCTGGCGATAATGGGCTTGATAATATGCCCTGGAGAATTCCAATAGAAGCCCATGTTCACACCAGAACATGGACTTCTATTGAATTCTCAAGAGCATATTATCAAGCTCCATTATCGCCGCTTTAGCGGCAGTTTTCTGCCGCTAAACCGGCGATAATTTTTAACGCCGTTCTTGATAATATGCCCCTTTGTTCTCCATGTGTGAGGGGTCCTGGACCCAGTCCAAACCAGTTCAGGGTGCATTCTGCCAGGGCACCTCTCTTTCCTTTGTGAGTGTGGGCCAGGGTCATCAGACACACCGCAGGAGGTGGAGCCAGCATTGTGGAAGGCAGGCACAGCCCTATTCAGACCCAGGTGCTCTCCTCCCACCACTCTACATGTAGATAGGTCTATTCAGCCTAGTGCTGACCCACCCAGCCTCCTGCAGCCACCCCCAGCCCCTGTCACTCACAAACCAGACAGTCAATTCACAAACAGGCAGAGGCACACAGAAAGGTTGGACAAGAGAATAGCCACTTTCTAAAAGTGCCATTTCCAAACTTAGAATTTAAAAACCATCTTCACTAAAAGATGTGTAATTAAATTCTGAGTTCAGGGGTACCAGATTCCAACTTTCTATCTTGCTGCTATGGGAAGATATGCAGGTAACCATGTTACACAGCATTCCCCATGTTAACCTATGGGCAAGATAGCCTTCAATAGTGAAAACGAAATTGGCAGTATTTCACTATTAGGACATGTTACCCACACTAGTACATGTCCTACCTTTCACATACACTGCACCCTGCCCAGGGGGGTACCTTGGGCCTACCATAGGGGTGTCCAATGTGTAAGAAAAGGGAAGGGTTAGGCCTGGCAAGTGTGTACACTGGCCAGGACAACATGGCAGTTCACAAACTGCGCACAGGCACTGCAGTGGCAGGCCCGAGACACCATCTTAGGGCTACTCCTGTGGGTGGCACAATCAGTGCTGCAGGCCCACTAGTAGCATTTGAATCACCAGCCCTGGCACTCTTAGTGCACATTACTAGGGACTTATTGGTAAAGCAAATATATCAATCATGGATAGCCAATCACAATAACAATTTAACCAGGGAGCACTTGCACTTTGGCACTGATCAGCACTGGCAAAGTGCCCAAAGCATCTAAACCAGCAAAAACGAATTCCAGCACAGTGTCAAAAATACAGGAGGTAGAGGCAAAAAGTCAGGGGAAACCACGCCAAGGATGCCAGGTCTAACAGGGCCATAGACCAATGTGCCATTAAAGCTAATTGAAACAATCATATAAGCACTGGTGCATATTTACAAAGATATGACGCAGTACGACGCTGCAAGCAATTCACCTGCCCTGCACTGTATAATTTAAAAAATTCAGGGATGCACCATATTTACAAAAATATGGTGCACCCCTGTGTTTTCCCTTGCGCCGACGCTGCACCATGGTGCAAAGGTGCTTGCATTACAGGGATGATTGTTTATGGACTGGAATGTGGCTCCAAGCCAGCTCCTGTGGTGAGATTAATTCAAGCATTCCTTCTATCACTTTGTTGTTTGTTACATTAAAGTCACTCCCCCCTCCTCCCTCCATTACCAATACTATCACCAGCTGCAGAGGAATGAAGAAAGAGAAGGTGGAGATTTTTGGAGGGCTTACGTGTCTGGATTGATGTGCTCGTGCATAGTTCTTCATCTTTGGACTCACACAATGCATAGTCCAATATTTGTTGTGGATAGCACATCTTGTGTTTATTGGGCTCCTGAAAGTATAGAAGAGAGATAATTATGCATATTCCTCACATTAAAACTTGACTTAGAACCCCAAGAGAGATGACAAACTCGGGGGCAGATTTACAAGAACTGACGCAACTCTGCATATCAGCAGAGATGCGTCAGTTAATTTGCGTCATGCAAAAAACCCTTGCGCCACCATGGATGTGTCGCATTTACAATGCGGCGCAAGGATTGACAGATGCGTGACGCATCTGTCGGCGTAAAGGTAACGCATTGCTGGAGTTGTGTCGCAAGCGCGATGCAACTCCAGCAATGCCCAGGGGCGGCCTATACTTATTGTGCTGCGTCACTCCTTACGCCTGCTTCAAGCAGGCATAAGGTTTTGACGCAGTGCCGTCGTAAAAGTGACTCAGTGAACTCTTGTAGATTTCACTGCGTGACTTTTACGAGGCTTTCTTGCATGGGAACGCCCACCCTGCATACATTACACCTGACGCTGGTATAATGTGACGCAGGGCTTTACAATGTGACGCATCTCCCTAGATGCGTCACGTTGTAAATGTGCCGCAACGTGGCGCATTTTTTACGCCGCCGCTGTGTCACAAAAGTGACGCAACGGCGGCGTAAAAGTGTCGCAAGGGGCTTGTAAATCTGCCCCTCTTTTTTTAAGAAGTAACTAAACTTAGGAGATACATTGTACAGTGTTAGTTTGGAAATGAGAGCCACATGTACAAAGGTACTAGATATTAGTTGTAAAAAGTGGTCACAATTTTTGACCAAACGTTTTGCGAGCTGTACCTAATTTTGCAAACTGACTGGTATACTAATAGGTTGGTTTGCAAAATAAGTACCTGAATTGTGTCGCAAAACGGCCTGTTTAATGAATATGAATTAGAGAGGTCACAAATTGGCTCACACCAATTGTCTGCAAAGTTCAGCAGACTACCATTTCTGTGTGTGCATTTCAAAAGTGAAAACGTTTTTAAAGCAGCCCCATTTCCTTAAAGAAAACCGGCCTGCATTTAAAAAACAAAGGGTTTGAATTGTAAAATATTTTAGTGAGAGTTGAAATTGGTCCTTTGGACCTCTGCCTAGTCCCCATGAATTGGTCGCCTCACTTCACAAAGGTGAATGGGTCCAAAGGGACCCATTCCGCTTTGAGAATCAGTTGTCACCCCACCTTGGGAGTCTATAAAATACCTGAGGCCGCAAACCATTAAAGCATGTGCCACCAAATCATAATTTGGAAGGGATTCCTACAACACACCCCTCCCAAATTGTAATTCGGTATCCATTTCTAAACCTATTTCAGGAGTTGGTAAGACTTTACTAACTCCTAAAATTGGTTTAGTACATAGTAAAAATCTTTTAGTTATCAGGAGCGCTCATTTTGTGAATATGAGAGTCTGAGATCGCTAACAATTTTTGTTCATCAGGCCCAAAAACATCCTCAGTTTATTTGTATTTTTTCTTGAATGCACTGCCTCTCTTTTTTAAACATATAGGGCCATATTTATGACCATTGTGGGGCAGGGCAGCTCAACAAGTCACCTTGCTGTGCTGCCCTGCATCACGGGGAAAGGGAAGGAATGCACCTTATTTATCCAATACGGTGCAATCCTGTCTTTTCCCCTTACGCTGGTGCCGTTTTGGCTGCCTAGCTAGCGCCAACGCAGGCACCGTTGCACCACGGTGCAAGAGTGCCTGTGTTGTAGGCAGGGATTTCTTTTTTGCAGGAATGGGCACCTTCCTGCACACAAAGAATCCTGAGAGGCTTCTTCCACTTTTTATGAGTGCTACAGAAGCAGCACAAATAGAAAGAGGACAAAACAAGGAGAAATACAAATATTTCTCCTTGTTTTGCCTCACCTGGGGAGGTGTATCTTTTTGGCGCATTCCCTGATATACCAGGTTTGGTAAATCTGGGAATGCGTCAAAAACCATGGAAGTTGTGTGGGAACACCCACACAATGCCCATGGAATGTCTCTCTTGTGCAACGCAGTGATTTGCGCTGCGTTGCATTACTCCATAATTATGAAGCCATTCAAAGCCACATAAAATGGCTTTGAGTGGCTTCAAAAATATAACTTTAGGTTTGCGTCGATCTTGCGCCACCTTGCGTGATGCAAGAGCTACGCAAACCGGGTCATAAATATGGCCACTACAATTTTACAGGCTCACTTGTAGGGCCTCATTTATGGGGAATTGGCGTAGGACAGCGCTGCAAGTCTTCTTGCTGTGCTGCCCTACACCAATGTGAAAGGGTAGGAATGCACTGTATTTATGAAATATGGTGCATTCCTGTCCATTCCCTCTGCGCTGGTGTACAATTTGTTGCCTAGCGCCAATTCAGGCACCCTTGCACCGTGGTGCAAGGGTGTCGGTGTCTGTGTTGCATGCATGATTGTTTTTGTGCAGGAAGAGACACCTTCCTGCACAAAAACAATCCCGAGAGGCGTTTTCCTCTTTCTATGTGTGCTGCACAATGCAGCAAACATGTAAAGATGAAAAAAGAAATACAAATATTTCTCCTCATTAAGCCTGCTCTGGGGAGGCATTAGGTTTTGATGCTGCCCCAGGTTTACGTGATTAAGTAAATTTGGGGCAGCATCAAAATCCATGTGTGTTGCGTGGGAAAGCCCACT
The DNA here is from genome assembly GCA_963921515.1 of Calotriton arnoldi. Lineage (NCBI taxonomy): Eukaryota > Metazoa > Chordata > Amphibia > Caudata > Salamandridae > Calotriton > Calotriton arnoldi. The sequence continues at coordinate 25,959 of CAWUFW010022307.1, read as the reverse complement.
GCAACGCCAATGGAACGTCTCCTTGGCGCAGAGTAAGGCTACGCAGTGACTTGCACTGCCTTGCCTTACTCCATGTCTATGAGGCCATGCAAAGCCATGCAAAGCGACTTTGCGTGGCCTCATCGATATGGTTAAGAGGATTGCGCCGTGGGAGCATTAGAAAAAGTGCAAGCCTCTCATAAATAAGCCCCGTTCTTGCAAATATCACATTCTGAATCTGAGCATAACTAGATAAAGAAAGCTGGATTTACACCGTAGTTTCATGTTACACTTTAAGCCACATGGTGGCAGTATTTACCTGTTATGGAACTACTTCAATCGCTTTAAAGCTAGTAATTGCATAATTTCAGTGGCGCTGTTTATAAATTATTCCGGCATTCGTTGTTTACATATTTTATTGGTGATTATGTTATGCTTTAGGTGTTTCTAATATGATGTTGAAACCCATCAATTACGAAACGTGGTAACAGCAGCATGGGGCTTTGGAGTGGAGGGGCCGGGAAAGGTGTGAAAATAAAAAACAAAAAATGCATGTTTGTTTATAAATTGGGATTTCATTTATAGCTCAAACCTCGGCTTACACAAAAAAGAAAAAATATATCATATTTTTACTTATTCAACAAATGTGTAAAAAGATAAAAATCAAATCCATCCCAGAAAGGACACATTGATTGTATTTTGTACCATTAATATTCACTGGAATGGGTATGTGGACTGGTGGTTACATTGCAGTGGCATAACAAAACTTGAGGGGGCCCCCCTGCGAAGTACATATAGGGGGCCCCCCCCCGGCGGCCCGGCCCACATCCTACCACTTAGCACCACAGCCCAAAAATCTGATCTATTTTGATTTGAAACCTCCAACATTTAATGAAATGCTTCTATATTGTCTTGATCAAAGTTCTAATAAGAAAGTGGGAAACACTCTTAACATATAAAATACCCCATTTGTAACATTGCCAAGAGTAGATTATTTAACTGAGGCAGCAATCAGAGCAATGCCAAGGAGCGATCCTATTGTCTCAGGAACTGCCTATTGCTAAAGAACAACCATGAAGGGTCTGAGTTAGAATTTATATTGATGGACAAAACTTGAAACTTTGAAAGTCTAACCTACACCTGCAATTTCACAGACTCGACTGACAATATACATGAGTACACAAGCTATAAAACAGTATCCTGCCAACTCCAAGAGAAATAAACGCAAATTATCTGCATGCCACACACTTATGACTGTCAAGCGTTGTGCATGATAATAACGTCAACTGAGGAAGCAATTTCAATTCCTACCATCATGTCTTTATGAGTAAGCAGGACAAAAACAGGCAAGCAAGAGGCTGCGGATAAAAACTGCTTGGATGTTTCAGAACATTGATGCAGGTGTTTTTCAGTTTGAAGTTATTATTTCTATTGTAAGCAATGCTAATTACAAGATTTAAGGCCTACGTATTACAAGCAAGTGCAATCAACACCATAAATAGCACAGAATGTAGAATAAAAACAAACCATATCAGCAAGTACCTAATTACAGAATCTATACAAACTGTAGTTGGTAAAGCAAAGGAAAAAGTGCAAATACTTTCAAAGTGCATAATAAAGCAATCACAGTCCAGCAATATACAAATAAATCAAGCATGTTTTGTAAAACAATCCCCCTTTCTTCTTGCATCAAGGTGACCCAGGGTCTTCCCTTGTCTGTGTCTCCAGTGTTTTCCCATGTTTGTGTCAATCCATTAATCCTAGTGCAGGTGTCTCCCAGTGTCCGTTTATGTCACCCACTGTCTATGTCTTCCAGTGTCTTCCCTTGTCGGCTCTCCTAGTCTTCGTGCCTCCTAGTGTCTCTTCGAGTCTCCCAGTGTCTGTGTCTTCCAGTGCTTGTCTCTCCCAGTGTTTTCCCAGGTTTGTGTCTATCCAGGAATCCCAGTGTAGGTGTCTCCCAGTGGCTGTGTATTGCAGTATTCATGTCTCTAAGGGTCTTCCTCTTTTTATGTCTTCCAGTGTTTGTGTCTTTCAGTGTCTTCCTTTGTCTGTGTCTCTCAGTGTTCGTGTCTCCCAGTGTCTTCCTCTGTCTGTAAATCCCAGTCTTCGTGTCTCCCAGTGTCTCTTCGTGTCTCCCAGTGTATGTGTCTTCCAGTGTTTGTGTTTCCCAGGGTCTTCCCTTCTCTGTGTCTCCCAGTGTTTTCCCATGTTTGTGTCTATCCATGTATAGGTATCTCCCTGTGTCTTTCAGTAATCATGTCTCTTAATGTCTTCCCTTGTCTGTGTCTCCTAGTGCCTGTATCTCCCAGTCCCTCAGTGTTCATGTCTCCCAGTGTCTTCCTGTGTCTGTGTCTCTCAGTGTTCATGTCTCCCAGTGTCTGTTCGTGACTCTCAGTCTCTGTGTCGCTCAGTGTTCTTGTCTCCCAGTGTCACTTGTCTATGTCTCCCAGTGTTTTCCCATGTTTGTGTCAATCCATGAATCCTAATGTTGGTGTCTTCCAGTGTCTGTTTGTGTGTCACAGTGTCTATGTCTTCCAGTGTTTGTGTCTCCCAATGTCTTCCAGTGTTTGTGTCTCCCAGTGTCTTCCTTTCTTCGTGTCTCCCAGTGTCTGTGTCTCTCAGTTTTCGTGTCTCCCAGGGTCTTCCCTTGTCTGTATCTCCCAGTGCTTTCCCATGTTTGTGTCTCTCAGTGTTCGTGTATCCCAGTGTCTTCCTTTGTCTGTGTTTTCCAGTGTTTGTGTCTCCCAGGGTCTTCCTTTTTCTATGTCTCTCAGTGTCCGTGATTCCCAGTGTTTTCCTGTGTTTGTGTCTCTTAGTATTTGTGTTTCCCAGTGTCTGTTTGTGTTTACCAGTGTCTGTGTCTCTCAGTGTTCGTGTCTCCCAGGGTCCTCCCTTGTCTGTATCTCCCAGTGTTTTCCCATGTTTGTGTCTCTCAGTGTTCATGTATCCCAGTGTCTTCCTTTGGTGTGTTTTCTAGTGTTTGTGTCTCCCAGGGTCTTCCTTTCTTCATGTCTCCCAGTGTCTGTGTCTCTCAGTGTCCGTGACTCCCAGTGTTTTCCTGTGTTTGTGTCTCTTATTATTTGTGTTTCCCAGTGTCTGTTTGTGTTTACCAGTGTCTGTGTCTCTCAGTGTTCGTGTCTCCCAGGGTCTTCCCTTGTCTGTATCTCCCAGTGTTTTCCCATGTTTGTGTCTCTCAGTGTTCATGTATCCCACTGTCTTCCTTTGTCTGTGTTTTCTAGTGTTTGTGTCTCCCAGGGTCTTCCTTTTTCTATGTCTCTCAGTGTCCGTGACTCCCAGTGTTATCCCGTGTTTGTGTCTCTTAGTATTTGTGTTTCCCAGTGTCTGTGTCTCTCAGTGTTCGTGTCTCCCAGGGTCCTCCCTTGTCTGTATCTCCCAGTGTTTTCCCATGTTTGTGTCTCTCAGTGTTCATGTATCCCAGTGTCTTCCTTTGTGTGTGTTTTCTAGTGTTTGTGTCTCCCAGGGTCTTCCTTTCTTCGTGTCTCCCAGTGTCTGTGTCTCTCAGTGTCCGTGACTCCCAGTGTTTTCCTGTGTTTGTGTCTCTTAGTATTTGTGTTTCCCAGTGTCTGTTTGTGTTTACCAGTGTCTGTGTCTCTCAGTGTTCGTGTCTCCCAGGGTCTTCCCTTGTCTGTATCTCCCAGTGTTTTCCCATGTTTGTGTCTCTCAGTGTTGATGTATCCCACTGTCTTCCTTTGTCTGTGTTTTCTAGTGTTTGTGTCTCCCAGGGTCTTTCTTTTTCTATGTCTCTCAGTGTCCGTGAGTCCCAGTGTTTTCCCGTGTTTGTGTCTCTTAGTATTTGTGTTTCCCAGTGTCTGTGTCTCTCAGTGTTCGTGTCTCCCAGGGTCTTCCCTTGTCTGTATCTCCCAGTCTTCATGTCTCCCAGTGTCTCTACGTGTCTCCCAGTGTCTGTGTCTTCCAGTGGTTGTGTCTCCCTGGGTCTTCCCTTGTCTATGTCTCTCAGTATTTGTGTCTACCAGTGTCTTCCCTGGTCTGTGTCTCTCAGTGTTTGTGTCTCTCATTGTCTTCCCTTGTCTGTGTTTCCCAGCATTTTCCCATGTTTGTGTCTATCCAGGAATCCTAGCGCAGGTGTCTCCCAGTGTATTCCTCTTTCTGTGTCTCTCAGTGTTCATTTCTCCCAGTATCTTCCTTTGTCTATGTCTCTCAGTGTTCGTGTCTCCCAGGGTCTTCCCTTGTCTGTATCTCCTAGTCTTCGTGTCTTCCAGTGTCTGTTCGCGTTTCTCAGTGTCTGTCTCTCTCAGTGTTCATGTCTCTCAGGGTCTTCCCTTGTCTGTGTCTCTCAGTGTTCGTGTCTCCCAGTGTCTTCCTCTGTCTGTATCTCCCAGTCTTCGTGTCTCCCAGTGTCTGTGTCTTCCAGTGTTTGTGTCTCCCAGTGTCTGTGTCTTCCAGTATTTTTGTCTCCCAGGGTCTTCCCTTCTCTGGGCCCGATTCTGACGCGGGTTGGAAAAGCTTCCCGACCGAGGGCCTGATTCTGATGCGGTTAGGAAGGCCTCCTAACGGCATTTGCTCCTTCCAAATCGGATCGGGAACGTGTCTTCCCGACCGAGGGCCCAATTCTGATGCGGTTAGGAACAAATGTTCCCATTGAAGTCAATGGGAGTTCAACCAAATCGTATCTGGAAGCATCCGGATGCATCCTACTCCGCCGGTCGGACTTTCCCGATCCGAGTGGGTCGGACACCATTTCCCAACCGATTCGGTCGGGAAGCTTTTCCAACCCGCATCAGAATCGGCCCCTTAGTGTCTCCCAGTGTCTGTTTGTGTCTCCCAGTGGCTGTGTCTTCCACTGTTTGTGTCTCCCATGGTCTTCCCTTCTCTGTGTCTCCCAGTGTCTTCCAGTGTTTGTGTCTCCCAGTGTCTTCCCTTATCTGTGTCTCTCAGTGTTCATGTCTCCCAGTGTCTTCCCTTGTCTGTGTCTCTCAGTGTTCGTGCCTCTCAGGGTCTTCCCTTGTCTGTGTCTCCGAGTGTTTTGCCATATTTGTGTCTATCCACGAATCCTAGGGTATGTGTCTCCCAGTGTCTGTTTGTATCTCTCAGGGTCTTCCCTTCTCTGTGTCTCCCAGTGTTTGTGTCTCCCAGTGTTTTCTCATGTTTGTGTGTATCCATGAATCCTAGTGCAGGTGTCTCACAGTGTCTGTTTGTGTCTCTCAGGGTCTTCCCTTCTCTGCGTCTCCCAGTGTTTGTGTCTCCCAGTGTTTTCTCATGTTTGTGTCTATCCATGAATCCTAGTGCAGGTGTCTCTCAGTGTTCGTGTCTCCCAGTGTCTCCCAGTGTATGTCTCTTCCAGTGGTTGTGTCGCCCTAGGTCTTCCCCTGTCTGTGTCGAATCACTGACAAAATATCGAAAGACATATTATCGAGCTACAATTATATCGATACAAAATTATCGATAACATTAATATCGACATCATACACCTATTTAAACAATTACAAAAATATCGAGGATACAATATCGAAGTACATAAATATCTATTTCACAAATATCGCTAACATACTTATCGAAATTCTAAAATATCGAACTTCATTAAAATACATTAACTAGGTAAAAAATATTGTACACAAAAATATCGACAACACTAATATCGTAAAATTAAATATATCGACTATATAAAACTATAATAAATATAAAAATAAAAATAAATAAAATTAATTAAATTACTACAAACACAATACTAAATTAATAAATGACAATAACTATTTTACTAGACTAAAAAATTAATTAACACAGCAATAAAATTACTAAAATATTATTAACAACATTACTACATTAAACATTAAAAATATTAAATATTACTATTACAATTCAATTTTATAATATAATACATAACAAAAGCTATTTAAAAATATATACAAAATTGTACATAACTTACTACTAATTAGCGTTTTCCTTATTTGGAAACTAACTACCAAAACAGTTTTAAAAAAATACAAATAAACCAATAGAAAAACTGCAAATTCAAACTAACCAATAAAATCCAAATTACAACATCCAACACACTATATAAACAGTTAAACTTCATTCCTATTCCACACCCAAAAGAAAGAAAACTAAAGAAGGAGAAACTCTACATGAATTCAACTTCAGATATAGGAAGATCAACATATACCAAAAAATTAACTCTATCAAAAGTAAGTAAACTAAATTAAAAGAAATAATACTAAAAGTAAAAAACTTTAATAAATAATATACATAACCTATAAAGTAATAAATGTCTTCTTTCTATTTTATTTTACCAATACAGGAAACTCTAGAGGAAACTAACAAACTAAAGAAAAGCCTAAAAAAAAGATACAACTAACAAAGGGGGTCATTACGATAGCAGGCGGATCGCCACCGCCCGCATGGCGGTGGCGATCCGCCCGCTATTTCCCTCCGCCCGCCACCCATTTACCCCCGCCATATTAGTATGGCGGGGGGATCAGCGGCGGACGGAAACCGCAGCTTGCTGGTCGACCGTCGACCGGGAAAATGGGCTTAATATGGTGGCGGTGTCTGCGAGACACCGCCATCCATATTAGGATGCTAGGCGGTGAGGAGCCTTTTCATGGCGGCATTGCTGCCATGAAAAGGCATGCGGTATTCGCATTTGGGGACCCGCTGCGGGCCCCCAGGATGTTGGGGGGTGGGGGCACATGGGGGTACCTATGGTACTCCCTGCATTTGCATGCACAAGGTGGCAGGCACCGCGCGGTGCCTGTCACGTTGTGCATGCAAATGCACAACATGCATTTCGTACATTGCGGCGGGTGCTGCTGACAGCACCGCCCGCCGCAATGCTGAAACATGCGGGATGCGCCCGCCATGTGTGGCGGGCGCATCCTAATGTGCCTGGCGGGACCGCCGCGACTTCGGCGGGCGGTCCCTGGCTCCGTTGTGGTGGCGGGCGGACAAAGTCCGCCCGCCATCGTAATGGACCCCAAAGTAAGTATCTACCAACAAATCTTAAACAAATAGATTAAACAACAACGCAAAGTAAAAACCAATTCCCAATACCCTACCCACCCCATATAAAAAATATGTAACCAAATAATAAAACAAATGTATTTTTTTTTCAGACAAACAAAACACAGAAAGAACATTCCACAACTAAAGAATAAACATCGTCAAACCGAAATACATAAAGACCAACTTTGTAAGTATATTGTAAATAACTGTTTAATTGCTTAAATTAAAATACATAGAACAACATAGTTAATAAAATAATATATATTTTTCATAGATTAACCTACATCAAAATGACTGAAGGAGCCGAATTTATAACAAGCCAGAAAGGGAAAATGTTACTATGCTATATGGGATACACTTACACACAAGAAAAACAATTTGGATTAAAAGTTAACTGGAAATGCTGTAAATACTACTCTGATAAATGTTACGGGCGTGCTACAACTAGGGAAACAACAATACTGTATACTAGAGAACATAACCACCCATCAAACGTAACAGAAATAGAAGTCAGATCTGCATTAGAAACAATAAAGGAAGCTAGTACAAGTTCTCAAAAAGCTACAAGTGTAATTTTAAAAGAACAGCTTCCCAAAATTCCTAAAACTGCTACTACACAAATGCCATCTGTAGCTTCACTAAAGAGAACTATAGCACGTACTAAAAAATCACTACTACTTCCACCCCAATTCCTAGAACATACAGTGAAGTTATTATAAGTCCTGAACAAAGTATCACTTTAAACAAAGAACCATTTGTCATTTTTGATAATAAAAGCAATGACAAAAGATTAATAATTTTTGGAACTGCAACTAATCTATTAAAACTACAAGAATGTCAATACTGGATGATGGATGGGACTTTTACTATATGTCCCAAGCCCTTTTTCCAACTGTACACAATACATGGGCTACATCAGAATTGCAATATACCATTAATTTACGCATTATTACCAAACAAACAGAACTCCACATACATGGAACTATTAAATACAATAAAACAAAAACTAATGACTTTTCTCCACAAAAAATAATCCTAGATTTTGAACAATCAATGATTAATACTATATTAAAAACACACCCCCATACCTGCATCCAAGGCTGTTACTATCATTTTAATCAGTGCTTATGGAGACACATGCAAAAATCAGCACTAAGCATTGAATATGCAACTAATTCTTCTTTTGCATATCAAATAAAAAAATTAACAGCTCTAGCTTATGTACCTGACACAGACGTCACAGAACATTACAACATCTTAATAGACAGCACCTTCTACAAACAAAATGAAGCAAAACTAAGGGGCCGATTCTGATGCGGGTTGGAAAAGCTTCCCGACCGAGGGCCTGATTCTGATGCGGTTAGGAAGGCCTCCTAACGGCATTTGCTCCTTCCAAATTGGATCGGTAACGTGTCTTCCCGACCGAGGGCCCAATTCTGATGCGGTTAGAACAAATGTTCCCATTGAAGTCAATGGGAGTTCAACCAAATCGTATCTGGAAGCATCCGGATGCATCCTACTCCGCCGGTCGGACTTTCCCGATCCGAATGGGTCGGAAACCATTTCCCAACCGATTCGGTCGGGAAGCTTTTCCAACCCGCATCAGAATCGGCCCCTAAGTCCACTATTAGACTATTTTGAGGATACATGGGTCGGCAGACTACACAGATCTGGCCACAGAAGAAACCCTAAATTCTTAATACCCTGGTGAAACGTATACAGAAGCACATTAAACGGTGAATCCAAAACTAATAATGCAGTCGAAGGATGGCATAATGCCTTCCTTCAATCAACAGGCAGAACAAAACCAACACTAGAAAAATTTATATCATGCCTACAAAAAGAACAGAGTTATCAGGAGTTCCGAATGGAACAATCCATAACTCAATTAACTCCAAAAACATCAAAACAAACTAAACAAATGCATAAATATCTAGAACAACAAGTAAAATTGTACCCTAGTACAAAGGGCCTAGAAAAACCTAAACATAATATCCAAGACTCTTCTTTAAAGCATTAATACAAATAAATTACAAATTACTCATCTTTCAAACAGACCATAAAAGTAAAATGTATTTATTTTATCACAAAAATAATTACAGTGTGTAACATATTTTTATTTTTTTAATAAAATATATTAACACACATTAATAATATTTGTAATAAAATAAAATACAACAATTATACTAAAAACATTACCCACCCACAATAAATAATAATAAATAAACTTACCAGGTTTATTCCAAATGCTGTAAAATCCATTTTCTGCTAACACAATCCAAATATAAAAAACGAGTTTCCCAAAAAAATCGAAAAATACAACTGTAGCAAAAATTAATAATCCATGTAGCAAAGGTCCATAGGAAAACCATAAAAACCCGAAAATGTATAAATTAGTAAAAACGCTCCAGGAAAACCGAAACATTTAAATAAGTGTAACAAATATATTAGTCAATAAAACTAACATACACTTCTTTAAAAAAAAAAATCGACTCCTTCCAATACGAAGAACTTCTGAAAATAAAAAGTGTCAAAACAAAAGCACATACATTCCCACCCACATAAAACAACACATAAACACTTACTAACAATAGTACTAGCTTTAAATTTGATAAAATTATACATTAAACACCGTAATACTAACTCTCTAAACAGGCCTACACAACGTTAACAATACATAAATACACCACACGTAACTATAACATATAACATTTCCGAATATAACTAATAATCATCTAACTACACTAAACAGTATCTAACTAGGTTCAAAATATATTTAAAACTTAGTTAAAACAAAGAAAACAAACCTTACCTTTAGCGACGTGAAGTGTCTCCCAACCGCGAGCTTCTCTTCAACGAAAATGACACAAAACGACATAACCCGGTTACAAAATAAAACGCCCAAAACATAATAAAAAGTTTAACAATAGAAAATTTAACTCATTTAATGCAGTAAAATATTACTTTACATGGAAAAAATGTACAACTATTTAAATAAAATAGTACAATTTATTTTGATTTAATAAAAAATTGTGACATAATGTACCTAATTTGTAAAATTATAAAAATAAATATTATAATAAATATAATATTTATTATTATAATTACAGAAAAAATAAATACAATAAAACAATGTATAAAAAATTGTTATAAATGTTTTTCATGCATTATACAAATAAATTTCTATTAAAAACTTGTTTTAAGTTAAAAACATTGTAAAAATTAATTAATATTAATATTTTTAATATTAATATTAATTAAAAATGTCATATGTATGTAACAAAAATAGAAAAATGTTAAACATTTATATTATATGTAAACATTTTGTACTTTCTTTGTATAAATATATACAATACCTATTACTGTATTAAATATTATTTAAAACACAAAATTCTACTGTTTTGTTGATAATTAATATGTACTTTAAAAAAATGTAAAAATATTGTAAATAAACATAACATATTTTCTGAAATATATGCACTAATATGTTTCTATTGTAATTAATAATATTTTACTGTATTATCCTACTCAAATTAATAAACAATAAAAAATTATAAAAACTACAATAAAAATGGTGTATTTTCTAATTATTTTGATTTTACCTATATTATCTATATTTTACATATATAAAATACAATTTGTTTTAACAAACATTATAATAAATAAATACTGTCAATTTATTAATTACCATTACCAATTTTTTTAATACAAAATTATCTTATATATTTTTCTAGTACTAAGGGGCCCATTACGATACCCGGCGTAAAAATCCGCCAGGCATGGAAGCGGCAAAAATCCGCCCGCACACACCGCCTGAACACCGACCACGCCATTACGATTACACAAACCGAAACCGCCATCGGCGGAAAAATCACACAAAATACCGCCCGCCAACGTCCGAGTCGGAGTCAAACCGCCCGCCACGGACGGAAACACGCACGACAACACAAAACCGCCCGCCCTCACGGCCGACACACCGCACGTGAAATTACGATCGCACCGCCATGAGCGCGGGAAAGCTACAAATATACCGCCCGCCAGCGCAAACAACGCCGATGAGAATCGACACGGCAGAAGCCATGGCGCCCACGTACCTGCACAGAAACCATCCGCTCACAAAACCAATAGCACACAACATGGCCAACAAGTCCACACAGCAAGGCACGCACAAATACACAAGCACAGTACACATCCCGAAAACACCCCCCCGGACAAACAAAAACTACAAAGGCCAGAACCCCAGACACAACACACCTGAAAACAACAGACCATGAGGACACACCCACATAGGTAAGTACAAAAGCAGCACTCCCACAGACCACAACCCCTTGCAACATTGCAAACCAGAGAGAGAGGAGAGGACACAGTGACACAGCAAGGACAGCAGCACACCACAGAAACGCACACATCACAACCACCACCACCACCACCACCACCACCAAACACCTGCACCACAAACCCCCTGCACATTACACAACACACACCGCACCAGCACCCCAAACACCATGGCACCACAAAGAATGCCCAAGTTCACGCCCATTGAGCTGACGGTCATGGTCGACGAGATTATCAAGGTGCACCCACAAATCTATGGGAACATGGTCCAGCACACACCACTAGCCACCAGAAACAGAATGTGGAACCAGATCGTAGACCAGGTCAATGCAGTCGGGACCCTGCCCAGGAACAGAGGAGAAATAAACAAACGTTGGAATGACGTCAAGAGCCTGGTCAAGAAGAAGGAGGGCAAAAACAGAGAGCTGGCTGCCGTCACTGGCGGAGGGAATCCCGCGCTCTTCAAGACCTTCAAAGCGTGGGAGGAGAAGGTGCGAGTCATAATACATCCGGAGATCCTCGCCGGATTAGCAGGGGGAGTGGAGGCTGGTAAGTACAAACTAATGTATACCAGCACACCGCTATGTACTCACATGCACTACCACCATGCCACAGCTCCCAGGGACAAACACCCCCATGTCCAGCACACAATACACAACACATCACACACACATGCAACAGACACCACCACACACAGCCCAAACCGAACAACTGTAAGATACGTGGGGACATGTGTACACTCAGCCAGCCACGTAACCACCAACAGGTCCCCAAATATGCCAGAAGCGCCACAACGAGCACCCACCACACCCATGTGTCCGCCACAGCTGCACTAATCGACAAGTAACAGGTAAGTGGCAGGAACACAAAGTGCAGTGGGTGGGACGGTGGACAGCCCAAGTACAACACACACCAGGCCCCTAGTCCCACAGCACAGCAAGGAGGAGCATCCCGCACACCCCACAGCCACGTGTCAGCCACCGCAGTGCACAACGACAGCCGAAAGGCAGACATCACGGTCCACAGCAATCGGTGTCAGTGGGTGTCCAGCCACCCCACGACCCACAACACCCCCCACCCCCACAGACCTGCAACATGGAGCACCCCCGCTTAGAGCCATGTGGCATCCAGTACAGTGCACGCACGAACAACTTGCAGGTGGGAAACTGGACAGGGCTGGATTACTGGAGGCATGAGGACCGGAACACGACCAACACATGGGACATGTCACGTAGCAGACGAACACGCAGCACCGCCCACCGTCACGAACAAGTGAACAATGTGCACACGGACATGAACAACAGACTCACACCCCACATGACCCATCACAGACATAGCAACACCCAAGGAGCCACGTCTGCATGCACAAGCCACACTGAATATAGTACCACACGGCAGCCACTGTGCAACTCATCACACACAACCGAAACACCATTGAAGTCCTGTCCATGTAGCCCCTACTGCCTGTCAACCACACACCCCACAACTACGCCTATGTAAGACAAACAACACTAGACGCAACAGAGCGGAACAACATAAATGCACACGAACACCACTGAACCCATCAAACACACAGACACACCATGCACATACAACATACCATCCATCCCATCCGTCAGCCCCAGTCTCATGAAAGGCATGTCATCCGCACAGCTGCCACACATACAGCAGTCACGCTAAGATACACGCCCATGACCAACCATGTGCCAGAAGTCAATGAAGCGCACGACACACTGTGAGCAACAACACACAACATGGGCCACCCCCCCCCGAGCACTGCAGTGATGCACATGGCACAGGGCAGCACGCACACCAAGGAGATGGGACAACTGCAATACGTTGGCTGGCACACAACCATCACTCACTCATAACGATGCGTCCAATGCCATGTCCAGTAATCACAACAGACAGCAAATATGCAGGCCATGTCAAGCATGCACACACCTCAAACCATGCACTGTCATGCTGCCACAACACATGTCACGTTCGGCACCCATGGCTCACAGCATGTACCCCAAAAGCATATTCCCTCCCAAATGCGAATCTGGGGCATGGCCCCCATGTTGCCATATGCGCTCCTAAGCGTTCCATTTGAACCCCAAAAGCATATTCCCTCCCAAATGCGAATCTGGGGCATGGCCCCCATGTTGCCATATGCGTTCCTAAGCTGCTCCATTTGAACCCCAAAAGCATATTCCCTCCCAAATGCGAATCTGGGGCATGGCCCCCATGTTGCCATATGCGTTCCTAAGCTGCTCCATTTGAACCCCAAAAGCATATTCCCTCCCAAATGCGAATCTGGGGCATGGCCCCCATGTTGCCATATGCGTTCCTAAGCGTTCCATTTGAACCCCAAAAGCATATTCCCTCCCAAATGCGAATCTGGGGCATGGCCCCCATGTTGCCATATGCGTTCCTAAGCGTCCCATCTGAACACCAAAAGCAAAGTACAAACCAGACCCAGGATGGGCCAGGAGCCCGCATACACCAGAGTCACAATAAGTAGGGGCACAGCAACACACCCATCGGCATGGCCAATCCGTCCCATGCCACATGTGCACAGCACACAGTCCCATTGCCAAGCACACACAACTACAAATGCTACAGCCACACACACGCCTCCGGGAAACCCATGTACGAGATTGCACGAACTGTTAATGTCAGACGACAAATACATACTTCGCCAGGTGCAACACAATAACAAATCTCATTCTCTCCACAGGTGACGAACTGCTGGATGCTGGGGATGGAGCCAGCAGCCAGCACAGCCAGCCTACAAGCCCCCAACGAGGACACACGGATCTGGAGGATCTGTCCTCCTCTTCGGACACGGACCACCAAGCAGGCCCATCTGGTGTGGCAGGGCCCAGCCGCTCCCCAGGACCCCTCCTACCCACCAACCCATCATCCAGTGCTGCTGAACATTCCCAGCCCCTGCTGCCACTGTCGTTGCGGCCACACCCACGGTCATTGTGGCCACTACCACTGCCGCAACCGCCACCATCGCCGCACCGACCACCACCGCCGCCACCACCACCACGTCTTCGCTGGCACCAGCCCCAGCGCAGGTGGTGGCCCGGCCGACTGGATCCACCCTGGGAGCCACAGCGAGGACCGTGGTGAGCAATGTGGCTAGTGGGCAGGCCGGTGGCAGCAGGACTGGTAGGAGGAGCAGGGTCAGGGAAACACCAGCCTCCCCTGGGAGCCATGCCCTGCCTCAAATGGCCAGAGTCCTTGGGGCCTATGAAGAGGCCCAAGGACAATGGGTCCAGGTCTGCTTCAGACACGCGTGAGGTGCTGGGGGTGCTGAGGTCCATGGACGCCCGTATGGGCCAACTCGTGGACCTCATGGGCCAGCTGGTGGTGGCGGTGAGGTCACAGCCAGGGACAGCAGCTCCCTCCGCCACCACCTGCCGGGGCGCAGGGTCGAGCAGCAGTGTCCAGTTCCCCTGCGTCCACAGCCAGTGAGCACACCTCAACCACCAGCATGTCGCAAGCAGGCACCCCTCTCGCAAACGTGGAAGGGGCCGTCCGAAGTGGAAACAGATCTCCCGGGAGGACTTCGCACGCTCCAAACGCAAGTGAGGCAGCCAGCCAGCCTTCCGCCAGCCTTCCTTGACCAGCCACTGCATTGACTTGGACTACGATCCCACTCCACACAGCCATCTGGATGGCATGTGTGTGTTGGACTATGGACATAGAACCAGTGGGTACACCCTGAGCATCACGCAGCCATGACCGACAGCTCATTGTCACTGCACGCACCACTTTTGTCATCACCTTACACACAATCACATGTCACAGTTTGAAATAAATGCACCTCTTACACTAACTGCTGTTTGTGCCCTGTGTTTTATTTGTACGGAATACAACGGCCACCTTGGGCGGAAAGGCACCTGATGCGTGGCATGGCAATGGAATCCGGAGGGCCTGTAGGGACCTAGGGGTGGGAGACAGAACAGGAGCACATTCAATGAGTGTGTCACACACCCATCACACAGTACATGTCAACAACTACAAGCAATGTACACACATCGCACAGAGCAATAGGGCACAATGCCACAGCCACCAACAGTGGCATACTACCCTGGCCATGGAGCGTTGACACACAGCACGCAGTGAACAAACGGCCACCCTGACACAGCACACACACACCTGCACAGATACAGCCACATCAGCCGTCGTACATGGACACTCACCGTCAAGTGAAGTAGCGGGCGATGAGCTGCTGCCGCACATTACCAGCTTCCTCCTCTCCGCTGTCCTCCTCACTCGAGCTGTCCTGGTCTGCGGGCTGGGGCCCTGGTTGATCTCCGTCATCCACGATGAGGGGGATCTGCTTCCGAATGGCCAGATTGTGCAGCATGCAGCACGCCACCACTATCCGGCACACCTTCTGTGGGGAGTACGCCAGCGCACTCCCGGTGCGGTCCAGGCACCTGAACCTGGACTTGAGGAGGCCAAAGGTACGCTCGACCACACGTCTGGTCCTCCCATGTGCCTCATTGTAGCGATCGTCTGCTGGGGTGCGAGGATTCCTCAATGGACTGAGCAGCCATGCCCCATTCGGGTACGCAGAGTCACCTGGGTGTGAGGGACACAGAGAACCGTTGCTATTCCAACTGGACAGGGGACAGCATCGCACAACCAGCACGCTACACCACTCCACATACTCACCGACAATACAGCCACGATCCTGTTGCATATTGGACATCAGTCATGGCAAGATGCTGTTGCGCATTATGTGTGCGTCATGGGCCGAGCCTGGGAACTTTGCACACACGTGGGTGATCACCATGTCCGCAAGGCACACCACTTGCACATTCAGGGAGTGCGTGTGCTTCCTGTTGCGGTACAGATGCTCAGTGGCCTGTGGTGGAACAAGGCCGACATGTGTGCAGTCAATGGCTCCAACGACGTGTGGGATTCTGCCAAGGGCATAGAATGCACCCTTCACTGCCGCCAATTCACGAGCCCTGGGGAAGCGGATGTACCTGTTTCGGTACAGCATCATGGCTGCCAGTACATCCCTCAGCACCTTGCTGAACATGGGCTGGGACATCCCTCCTCCAATGCCCACTGTGTGCTGGAATGACCCAGTGGCGAAGAAATGCATGGCGGCCATCACCTTAGCCGTGGGGGTGACAGCAGTCGGATACACCCTGCGGGGACGGAGATGGGGTTCTAACATGGCACACAGTCGATGCAGGGTTGGCCTGTCCAGCCGAAACTTCCTTATAACCTCTGTATCGTCCATGTCCGCCAGCAATTGGTATGGGCGGTCAATGTTCGGTCTCCGCCTAGGGACAATGGCAGAGGACACATGTCAAAGCAACACGACACATAGCAATTTCGCATACACATCACTGACATGACTGAGCAAGCACATGAGCCACAGCCCAGCTGTCAAGCTGGGACGGCACGGCCACAATACACTTACACAGGTCTCCCAACAATGGCAATGGCTAGTGATACAAACCACTGCCATGTGCATGCACATGGGGATCTAGGCCCCAATGACTTGCGGGCGTGCTGATGGGGACTGACTGCATATCCGTCAAGCGGCAACGCCACGGTAACATGAATGTCTGCTGAGCATGGAACTGCTTCCGAGGCTGGATGAGTATGGCACACGACGACGACGATGTGGGCACAGGCTGAGCGGCCAAAACAAGTGGGACCTGTGGCACGAGGGGATATGAGACAGTAGTAGGTGTCAGCACTGCACCCTATGTACAGCACTGTACGGATCACACCTCCCGAAACATTGACAGGTGTCCACATTGACAGCCCCATGCCAAGACGGCTGTGTGCTTGCAGTCACACGTCACAGGTGAGAGGTTACATTGCACGTGCCAGGTGGCAGACGTACATAGTGGGAGCTGGCATGTGTGTGCATGTGTCTCCTGTTCAGGATCCACCAGATGGGCGCTGACTCTGTACTTGTAGAAATAAAAACCTTCTTAGGGGTTCACTGATACATCTGGTCCTTAAAACCAACAAAGAAGAGATTGGCACAGAAGCTGTAATATCAAAAAACATGTTTTATTAACCTCAGATGAGGGAGATTGCATCTTACGGTACCCGCAGGCCACTGTAGGAGGCATTCTAATGAGTGCAGAGAACAGGGTCCTATATATGTATTTGTTATATAGTCAGCATAAAATCAAGGGGAGGTCCTAGCACATACAAGCATGCTTATTGACTAATATGGGTATACAAAATTTGCTTGCTCCACAAAGTGGGAGGGGAGACTAAACTGCTTACATGAGTAAGAATAGCTTGACAGTTCTATACTAGGAGCAGGTGCATTCTACCAGCTAGGCCTCTCTGAGCATGTGCAAGACTCTGGAAGAAGGAGAAAGCACATGGCGAGCACATGGCTAACTAAAATGGCTGCCAAGTACAAAATGGCTTTCAGCTCATGCTAACAGCGATTCCTGCAATCTTTAACATACTGACCATTGGACACAGCATGTTCCGTGGAAGGCTTGTGTGTGTGGGATGGTGGCACTGGATGTGCCTCCGTTGGGTGGGGGGCCATGCACAGGGCGGGTACGTCGATGATTGCGCATTGTTGATCACGGTGGGTGCACCAACTAAGATGTGTTGCCCTGTGTTCAATTCCTATGTCCGCATGATGATGGACTGTAGATGTGGGCAGACTACACATTGGTCGATGTGCTGTCTATATGCATGTGCCTTCACACCAGGCACAGCTGCCCCTGCACATGTGACCCCTGCTGGACTCGCTGCTGGGTCTGTGGAGCTGATGCACCTTCTGCGCGTGGGGCGGACAGCTCTCCTCACTTCCCTCATTGCGCATGTCATGACTTTGCCGCAGGTGACATGGATCATGGAGGGCCCACATGTACGCGTGGGTAGGCTACACATGATTGTTCACTGGTCGCCACCCCCAGTCAGTGTTTCGAATGGGAAGGTTGTCGTGCTGGTGGTATGTTCGATGTGGCGGATGGGCGGGCCTAGGTGCGGGCTTACATTCCGGACATGGGGGTAGTTGGATTGGCGACTAGTTGCAGTACACACGGGACACGTCTCTTCCTTTCCACATCTGGGTCATCCCTTGTACTAACTGACAGTGATACAGTCATCTTCGCCCCAGCCCTCATGTCCTCCCCTCGCTCCCCCAATATGCAGGCTCACCTGCGAGGCTAGCGCTTGCACAGGCAGCCCCAAGCTCGCACCAGAGAGGGCAAGGAGTGTATGTGTGGGTCCAGTTGCACGAGTGGGCTGTCTCAGGGTATGATGTGTGGCGGGACGCCGTCCACCTGCGTGGTGCCCCAAATGGAGACCCGGCCTGCATGGACTATGCATCACAGTCCTCGCCTTCCGGATCCGCCACCTGCGACACCCAGTGGCTGTGGCTGCCCTTGCGGCCAGGCCGCGTCCGTCTGTGGCTGATGGCCCACACATTCACTCTTTGGCCTCTCTGGGGAGGGCTCGGGGTGGTGGCGCATGCGCTTGCACTTAGTCGCAATGGCATGTGGCGTGGTTGGTATGATGGGCAATGGATGGGATGGTGCGAGCCACCTCCCGTGATGTCAGTGCTGCTCGTGCTGTGGTGCGTCCCCTACACTTCCATTTGACTTGTGCCATGCTAGACGTTGAGGTTCTATTGCCTGCGTGATATGACCAGGAGGAGCGCGAGGAGACCTCTCACACACCATGCTCCACTGCCATCCCGTGCCCTGTATCGCCTGTGCGGATTGACTATGTTGGGGTTACACCTGGTCGACTGGGGCTGTGTGTGCCTTGTCAAGGGGCATGGCGGGCGCACAACAGGATCCAGCTTGTCCACAGAGGGTGGGCTGAGGTGCGCCTGGTACCGCTTTGTACGTGTGCCCGGCTGCTGTGCACACACGTGTTCACTCCCCCGACAGGTGTCCTCTCACAATGCCCAGGGAAGCGGAGGTGTACTGTTCATGACCCCTCCCAACACGGCGTGCTCCAACTTGGCATGTGCGCATCTACCCGTCACACCCACCCACCTGAGCACTGCGTCCATACGACTTCACACGACACATGTGTGTCTTCCACAGTTGTGCTACTCATTTGCGTTGACATCCAATACCAGTGGTCTACATGGTCATGTCACGACTGCCGTGTACTTCACATACTCTCATCCTCTCTCATTCGTACTTGTGAAATGAGTCAGCGGAGACAGTTTTGGTTTCAAACATTATATTGAGTCTTCTGTCCTCTGTGATGCAGTATAGTGGACACTACTGGCAGCGGAATACATGTTGAGGATATACTGAGCATGATTGCAAATGGGATAGGGTGTGGGGTTACATGTGATTGGCTGTTGCATGTGGGATGTGGGCTTCAGAGTGACATCTGTTTGGCCAAGGATGTGCTAATGTACATTTACGTATAGCTGCGGAGCTGCGGACTTTGACACAGACGGTATACATGTAGCCTACCAGACCGCTTGGCATCATGGGCACAGTCCATCTCAGTTCCATGTGACAGGTTTGCTGCGGTTGTTCCTCATGCACGTGTGCATGTGAGATGACATCAGGGCATGTGCTTGCGTGCATGCAGCGGCGTGCCACTTGTTGTTGCACTGTGGTGGTTACTGGACATGTCACAGTCACTGGGGTCGTGTTGTTGTTGTATGCACTTGTCGTCCATGCAAAGGTCCTGGTATGGGATTCCAGGGGCGGGGGTGGGAGGGTGCAGCACCCACAGACTCCAGGCGACCTATTCATGTCCACTGAGCGGTGTGTGTGTCCATGTGCGCTGGATCCATGTCGTGTCCTGGTTGTTCGTGCAGTTCCGTCCATGTGGGTGCGATACACAGAGCCCATGCCACTGCCTCCCACGATGCATGCGGTGTTCCTGGATGTGATGGGGAACAGTGTGCATGTCCCGGTCATATCCGATGTCATGGCGATGTCGTTGATGGTGTGGTTACAGTTGCCGGTCGTTTGGTATGGCTGTTGTGGTGGTGACTGGCCAGATCCGTGCGGAAGCTAAGCATGGGTGCGGGGTTGGACATCATAGGTCAATCGGGAACCTGCGTTGTGGTCCGACGAATTTACAGGTTGTCAGGTATGCGATGCCGCCCAGCAGGGCTTCCATGTCATTGGTGGTGTACATGTTTGCCAGCCAATGTAGCGGATGGTGGCTGTCAAGGTGTTGTTCGTAAGTTGTCCCTTGGAGGACCATGATGGGGCATGCTGGGTGACATTCGATGTAGCTGTTCTCGATGATCCGTCGTGTGGAGGCACAGTGGTCCCATTTCAGTGCGGGTGCGATGTTGGCCACATACGCCATGCCCCCATAGGCAGAGCAGGCCCTGTCGTGTGCGTCCAGAGGGAGGAGTAGTGGTAGCAGGTCCGCCTTCAGACATGCCGGGTTGGAGAGGCATATCTCCACGGGATGCTGGTAGGGACACCTCCGACAGTAGAAGACGGGCATGACGCAGCTGAACAATGTGATGCGGTAAGTCAGTCGGTAACTTACGTTCAGCAGGGACAGGAGATCGCATCCCAATATATGAAACAGGTTGGTTTTGTACAGCTTGAGCTGTTCGGCGTAGTTGGGTAGGTGTGTTGCGGTTGCCATTTCGCAGCGGTGCGTTGTGGTGGCGTGCTCCGGCTGTGTGTGCAGTCTGCAATGTGCACGCTCCGAGGTTGCTGTGAGCTCTGTGTAGTCGTAGGGAGACAGGACTTGTGTTCTGTTGGCTTGTTTGGAGGACACGGGCCCTCATCCCACATGCTTCTCAGACAGTTCAAGGTCAGTGATGTGTGACTCCTTCCAATTAACTTGCATGTGGCCGACATGGGGAGTGTTTTCTTCTTTCTTCCCCGTCCGTTGTGTGCTTCTGTGATATGCGCTATCTGCCCTGTGGTCGGTCTCCTCGGCAAGCCTGTGTTGGTCTATTCTTGGACAATGGCTGTATTCACCGGCTTCTGTCGTAGGGCTGTGGTTTCGGAGTTGGAATGGAAGGTCATTCAGTGCTGTCTGCTCTCCCTTGTGTGGGCGGCAGGCTGCCTTTCCGCTCTGCGTTGGGCCTTGTGTGTGAATGTTATTCTTGGGCCACCTGTTGTCGGTCCCCGGGCTCTTTGGTGTTCCGTTTATATGTCTTGTTCATATGTGCAGGGTGGTATGGGTGTTTCAGTGTGGTACTGGCGTTCCTCTTCCCAAAGGGGCCCTGCTTCTCCTAGTTGGTGTTGCCGCCGCTGTGTGCTACGCCATGTTTGTTACACTGGGGTGTGTCCTGCTGTTGCGTGTCTTCACTGACATGTGTGCATCGGGTTGTGTGGCGTTGGGTGTTGTCCGTGAATTGGGCGTTGGGGACATGTCTGTGGCAGGCCTGTCACGTGTCATGTGCGTTCGGGGTGGGGCTGATGTGTGTGCTGCTTGGTTGTGTCCCTGTGTCTGTGTGCGACGCATGCATGGCGCTGCGGTTGGCCTCTGCGTTGTGCGCATGTGTGGCGGCGTCATCGCCGCTTTGGGGCCGTGACGGGGTTGTTGGTTCCTAGTCCCAGGTGGTGTGTACACATGTGTTACGCGATGTTACGATTTGGCCTGTGTGTCATATGTGGATGCAATGGTGGATGTGTAGTGTACACGCGCTGGTGGGGGTTGTCCGCTTTTTCCGCCCTTGCACTGTGTGCGCTGTTTGCGTGCACTTGTTGTGTGTGTGCCTACCTGCGTCTCCGCGGCACGTTGCGTCCTTGGTGGTGCATCAGCAGGAGCATGGGGAGGGCCTGCAGTGCTGGATTCATGCTCGGGGAGCCGCTCTTCGTTGTCCGTGCTCGGCGTCCGTGTTACCGCTTCGGTTTGTCGTACGGTATCTCTTGGCCGTGGGAGCCGCTTGTTTGCGGCATCGTAATTTATGCGCCGGGCGGGACGTGTTTCGCCGGACGGTGTGTGTCAGTTAGCTGCGCCGCTACGTGTACGGGCGCACTTTGATGGCGGACGGTGTTGCTGGCTTGCCGGCGGTGTTTGGCCTACTTTTCGCATCGTAATTGGGCGGGCGTGTGGACTGCTGCGTGCCGGCGGTAACTGGTGGTTTTTGCATCCGCCAGCACGGCGGTTGTGCTTCCGCCCGCCATCGTAATGAGCCCCTAAATTTTAATATATTAATAAAAATATTACATAAAAATTAAATATGATTTATTATCCTACACTATACTTAATTAATAAACTATTACAACTACAATATATAATAATTAAATACAGTTACTATACAATAACATATTTTTATATGCTATTCCTACCCCAATATAAAATAATTTCAACAAATGCTGCACAGTGAACTATAATTAATTTACTATAACAACTCCAATGCACATTAAATAAAGTAAATGTTGGACACTAAAATTAAATAGTTCTATATTACTAATTCAATGTAAATTAATTAGGGTAAGTGCTGGACACTAACATTAATAATTTACTATTCTCACTGCTATATATAATAAATTGGGGTAGGTGCTGACACTAACATAAATAATTTACTATTCCTACTCCAGTAAATATTAAATTGAAGTAGGTGCTGGACAGTAACATGAACAAATTACTATTCCCACTCCAGTATCTAATAAATTAGGGTAGGTGCTGGACACTAAACATAAATAAATTACTATTCCAACTCCAGTCTATATTAAATTGGGGTAGATGCTGGACACTAAACAAAAATAATTTACTATTCCCACTCCAGTCTATATTAAGGGGTCGATTCCGATTCGGGCCGGAAAAGCAACCGACCGACTCGGAGCCGGAATTTATTCCGACCGACACGTACCTGTGGCGCCCGACACGCCAAGTACGATGCAAGGCGTGCAAAATCCGACCGACACGTACTGAACCCAAGCCGAACGACCGAGCCGCACGGAAAACAGCAATCCGGCCGGAAAAACACGCGAATCGAACCGACCGACACGCACCCGGAACAAATCCAACCGAAACGTACACGCGAGCTCCAAACCGCTAAGTACGATGCAAGGCGCGAAAACCACGACCGAGTCGAACGGAGGACAAGCCGTACGACCGACACGCATACAAAACTGCGAGCCGAAGTAACACAAAACACCGCGACCGACGCGTACGCAGCATAGAAAACTGCACAAACACAGCGTGAACGAAACGGAGAAGACCGTACGAGACAAATGCAGGGTCCGACTCGGTCACAAGAACGTTTCCAACATGCACAAAAAGTACTAAGGAAAAATACACAAAAAAGGCCAAACAAGCAATTACAAAGCCAATAAATACTGGGGGTGGGGACAGAGAACAAAGACACACCCACAACTCCACCCATATAAAGGACACAAATCCCAACCATGATCCTTTGCAAATGCCATTCTACTGCCAGCACTCAACAGACAGCAACCACACACCCACAGCTCATCCCTCACACAAGCCACACACCATCAGCACACCAACAAATAGCTACCTCACATACACCCAGCAAAACACACACTCACACACCCTCACCTGCACACCAACACACACATCACTCACCATCACCACCCATCACCATGCTCCCCAAGAAGAATCACAAGTTCCTAGATTGTGAATTGGAAGTCCTGGTAGACGAGATCCTCAGGGTAGAGCCACAGCTGTTTGGCACACTGGTCCAACAGACACCCATCTCCCAGAAAACCAAGATGTGGGAGAGGATCATCAACAGGGTGAACGCACAATCACCATGTCTGCGCACAAAGTCTGACCTCCAGAACAGGTGGTATGACGTGCGCAGGAGGGTACGGGAGCTGCTCAAGAAGGACTACCTCCTGAGCCAATACACCGGCAGTGGCCCTCCTGCCAAGCCAGTATACCTCAGGCCCTGGGAGGAGAAGGTGCGGGCCATCCTTCCGCCAGTGAGCGTCTATGGACTAGAGAACATCCCAGAGCCTGGTGAGTACACAACAAATGTACACAATATTCTGCCACAATACACACACACATCACTGTCAAGGGAGAGTCAAACCATGCACTCATAGCAATTACACAGCAACCAGAACAGAATCATCCCAAAATGTGTATGTCAGTCAGATAAACACAACACATGCCATCTCAAAGTTACATTTAACCGTGTCATCACATGTACAAACACAACTACAACTACAGCTAGGCAGTGGCACAAATAGAACTAACAAACACATCCAGACATGTAGCCACCACTACAACACCAACACACAGTGAAGACCACTGAAAGGAAGGAATTCTGTGTATGCTGGGCAAGTCAGTGTAGCCAATAGCATCATGGGAGTCGTAGTCACACATATTGCTCACCCCCACAACTGTCCCATCAACACCACCATGAACCATGCGCACATCACAGGGAGTGGAAAAGGACTCACAAGATGGCTGACACTGGCTACTGCTGTGGGGAGCACAAGGCCCTGCTGGCAACTGTGCAACAACCAACAGCAGGACACCACTGACTGACATCCTGAGAGACAACTTCCACTCCCTGCAATGGAAGCACGTTCCATGGTGGGATATCTGGCTGGCTGGGTGGGAAGGAGGACTCGCAGCACTGACCATAGTCACAAGCACCTCCCTCACACACCCCCTCAACACAAACTCCACAGAACCCACCTGGGAGAATGCAATGCCTCACATCCTAACTCAAGATCCCACAAAGAACCTCCACCCTGGGTAATGTTGTGTGAAGCACAGGGACACTCTTGGGACTTTTAGCCAAACAACTGCCAGGACAACACTCCCAGCCATCCTGTCAGCACAGGCAGCCCACCCCACAGGGAAGCAGAGTCAAAAGGAAGGAAGCATGGGCATGCTGGGAAGGGGGTGGAGGCAATAGCATGATGGGAGTAGTAGGCACAGATATCGCTCAGCCTCACAACTGGCCCATCAACACCACCCTGAACCATGCTCACATCACAGGGAGTGGATAAGGACTCACAAGATGGCTGACACTGGCTACTGCTGTGGGGAGCACAAGGCCCTGCTGGGAACTGTGCACCAACAAACAGCACAACACCACTGACTGACATCCTGAGAGACAACTTCCACTCCCTGCAATGGAAGCACATTCCATGGTGGGATATCTGGCTGGGTGGGAAGGAGGACTCGCAGCACTGACCATAGTCACAAGCACCTCCCTCACACCCCCTCAACACAAACTCCACAGAACCCACCTGGGAGAATGCAATGCCTCACATCCTAACTCAAGATCCCACAAAGAACCTCCACCCTGGGTAATGTAGTGTGAAGCACAGGGACACTCTTGGGACTTTTAGCCAAACAACTGCCAGGACAACACTCCCAGCCATCCTGTCAGCACAGGCAGCCCACCCCACAGGGAAGCAGAGTCAAAAGGAAGGAAGCATGGGCATGCTGGGAAGGGTGGTGGAGGCAATAGCATGATGGGAGTAGTAGGCACAGATATCGCTCAGCCTCACAACTGGCCCATCAACACCACCCTGAACCATGCTCACATCACAGGGAGTGGATAAGGACTCACAAGATGGCTGACACTGGCTACTGCTGTGGGGAGCACAAGGCCCTGCTGGGAACTGTGCACCAACAAACAGCACAACACCACTGCCTGACATCCTGAAAGCCAACTTGCACTCTCTGCAATGCAAGCACGTTCCATGGTGGGATATCTGGCTGGGTGGGAAGGAGGACTTGCAGCACTGACCATAGTCACAAGCACCTCCC
>CAWUFW010022306.1:0-98605 GCA_963921515.1 Calotriton arnoldi | reverse complement strand
GATCCGGTTTGAACTGGGGTATGCACAGGGACACCAAGTGTGCCCCCAGTGCAGGACTTCAAAGCACCCGAAAGTGCTCCCGCCCAGCCCCAATACACATTATCCTGTCTGGGGAGGTGGTCACACCTCCCTGGGACAGGAAACCTGT
This sequence comes from Calotriton arnoldi, assembly GCA_963921515.1. NCBI lineage: Eukaryota > Metazoa > Chordata > Amphibia > Caudata > Salamandridae > Calotriton > Calotriton arnoldi. Next base: position 98,457 of record CAWUFW010022306.1, on the reverse strand, counting down.
GTCCAGGCCTCCCCTGCCGGAGTTTCGTCCAGCAGCAGGAGGCCAGACTCGTGTCTGTGGCAGCAGCATCCATTTTGTGATGCCAGTGCTTTTGAAAGAAGTTACTGGGCTAGCCAGAGTTAACATGTCTTTCCCTCTAGAAGGGTGGAATGCTACCCCCGCCACCAGAATTGGCGGGGGGTAGTATTCCAAGATGTTTGACACCAAACACGACATGTTTAGGTGCAGCCATTCCAAAGTTAGCATTTAACGCGAGGTTATAATGCGCTTAAGAGTATATGGTCAGGCTGCACTACAAACAGCATCAGAGAAGGGTCTCCGAACGCTGCAGAGGGGCCCTGCTCATGCAGGGGCACCCTCTCACATAGGAACCATGCACTCTGCCTTTAGGATTGATAAGGCCTGCCTTAGGAGTGACTTATAGGTTTATATGTGTGTATGTATTTAGTGATATAGGTAACCTATATCACAGTAAGGGATGCATGCACCACCTTACCCAGGCTGCAGTAGCAGACCTGTGGTGTCAGTTTGGATGGCCTTCCAGGGGTGGCATAATACATGCTGCAGCCCCTGGCAGGCCTCTGAGGTACCTATGCCCTTGGTACATAGTATACCATATACTAGGGACTTATAAGGGCACTCCAGATTCCAATCAGTGATGTGCCTAAGGCACATGGAAACCATTTTAGAGAGGAAGCAGCTAGGCTGGGGTTCTGATTAGCAGGGCCCCAGCCAGACTAATGTCGAAAAACAGTGAAGCATCAGCAAAAAGTGGGGGTACCCATGTGAAGCAGATCCTACTCTCCTACACAACCCCCCCAAACGTAGGGACATTAAACTAACCTTGCCCAGTTAAGTCTTCATGTTCTAAGTGGAAGTACCTAGAGAGTCCATCTGCATTGGCATGGTTACTCCCAGGTCTATGTTCCACTGTAAAGTCCATCCCCTGTAGGGAAATGGACCACCTAAGCAGTTTGGGGTTTTCACCCTTCATTTGTTTTAGCCATAAGAGGGGCTTATGGTCTGTCTGAACCAGGAAGTGTGTACCAAACAAGTATGGCCTCAACTTCTTCAGAGCCCAGACCACAGCAAAGGCCTCCCTCTCTATGGCTGACCAACGTTTCTCTCTAGGGGTCAGCCTTCTGCTAATGAAAGCTACTGGCTGATCCTGACCTTCTTCATTCAATTGTGACAGTACAGCCCCTACCCCCAATTCAGATGCATCAGTTTGAACAATGAACTTCTTGGAGTAATCAGGACTCTGTAGAATGGGAGCAGTGCACATGGCCTGCTTCAGGTCATCAAATGCCTTTTGACAGCTAACTGTCCACTGAACCTTTTTGGGCATTTTCTTAGAAGTTAAGTCATTCAGGGGTGTCACTATTGATCCATACCCCTTGACAAATCTCCTATAGTACCCAGTCAGGCCTAAGAAGGCTCTCACCTGAGTCTGGGTAGTGGGAGCAGTCCAGTCCATGATAGTCTGGATCTTGCTCTGCAAAGGTTGAACCTGGCCTCCACCCACAAGGTGGCCCAGGTACACAACCTGACTCTGCCCTATCTGGCACTTAGTGGCCTTGATAGTCAGGCCTGCCTTTTGCAGGGCCTGTAAAACATTCCTGAGGTGGACCAGGTGATCCTCCCAGGTGGAGCTAAAGACTAGCAATATCATCTAGATATGCTGCACTATAGAGCTTCCAGACCTGTGAGAACTGTATTCACCAGCCTCTGGAAAGTGGCAGGTGCATTCTTCAGACCAAAGGGCATTACCACAAATTGATAATGCCCACTAGGGGTTGAGAATGCTGTTTTGGGCTTTGCAGTATCAGCTAGTCTGATCTGCCAGTAGCCAACTGTCAAGTCAAATGTGCTGAGATATTTGGCAGAGGCCAAAGTATCTATGAGCTCATCTGCCCTTGGTATTGGATGGGCATCAGTCCTAGTGACTGCATTGAGACCCCTGTAGTCCACACAAAACCTCATCTCTCTTTTTCCACCACTGGTGTGAGGTTTTGGTACAAGGACCACTGGACTAGCCCAAGGGCTATCTGAGGGTTCAATAACTCCCAATTCCAACATTTTCTGGACTTCAGTCCTGATACAGTCCCTGACATGGTCAGGTTGCCTATAAATCTTATTTTTAATAGGCAGACTGTCCCCAGTGTCCACTTCATGAGTGCACCAGGTGGTCTGACTGGGTGTCAGTGAAAACATATGTCTAAACTGATTGAGAACTTGCCTACAATCAGTTTGTTGCTGGGTAGTGAGGCTGCCTGCCAAGGCTACACCATCTACTGACCCATCGTCAGGGTTCTGTGAGAGCAGGTCAGGGAGTGGGTCACTCTCTTCCTCCTGCCCTTCATCAGTAGCCATGAGCAAGCCCATGTCTGCCCTGTCCACATATGGTTTTAACCTGTTGACATGGAGAACCCTGTGGGGACTCCTGGGTGTTCCTAGGTCTACTAAGTAGGTAACCTCACCCTTCTGCTCAACAATAGTGTGGGGTCCACTCCATTTGTCTTGGAGAGCTGCTGGGGCCACTGGCTCCAACACCCACACCTTCTGTCCTGGCTGGTAAACAGTCAGAACAGCCTTTTGGTCATGCCAGGCCTTTTGAAGTTCCTGGCTAGCCTCAAGGTTTTTGGTTGCCTTTTTCATATACTCAGCCATCCTGGAGCGGAGACCAAGTACATAGTCCACTATATCTTGCTTTGGGGGCTTGAGAGGTAACTCCCATCCTTCCTTCACCAAGCACAGTGGACCCCTCACAGGGTGGCCAAACAGAAGTTCAAAAGGGCTGTAACCAACCCCCTTCTGAGGCACCTCCCTATATGCGAATAAAAGGCAGGGCAAGAGTATGTCCCATCTACGCCTAAGCTTTTCTGGGAGCCCTTTAATCATGCCCTTCAAGGTTTTGTTGAATCTCTCAACTAAACCATTGCATTGTGGGTGATAGGGTGTGGTGAACTTATAAGTCACTCCACACTCCTTCCACATTGCTTTTAAGTACCCAGACATGAAGTTAGCACCCCTGTCTGATACTACCTCCTTAGGAAAGCCCACTCTTGAGAAAATTCCCAGGAGGGCCCTTGCCACCACAGGTGCTGTAGTGGTCCTGAGGGGAATAGCTTCTGGGTACCTGGTGGCATGATCCACTACCACCAGGATAAACCTGTGCCCAGAGGCTGTTTGGGGATCCATGGGACCAACAATGTCAATCCCTACCCTTTCAAAGGGCACCCCCACCACAGGTAGTGGTATCAGGGGGCCTTTGTAGTGCCACCTGCCTTGCCACTGGCTTGGCAGGTTACACAGGAAGCGACAAAACTCCTTGCTGTCTTCAGACATGTGGGGCCAGTGAAAGTGAGGGACAATTCTGTCCCAAGTCTTGTTCTGGCCCAGGTGACCTGCTAAGGGAATATCATGGGCTAGGGTCAATAGGAAGCCCCTGAACTTCAGAGGTATAACCAACCTCCTGGTAGCACCAGGCTTGGGGTCTCTACTCTCTGAGTACAGGAGTCCATCATCCCAATACACTGTATGGGGACCACTAGCTTTCCCAGCAGCCTCAGCAGCAGCTTGCTGTCTGAGGGGTTCAAGGGAGGGGCAGCTCTGCTGCTCCTGGCTCAGATCTGCCCTAGAAGGTCCCCCTGTCCCCAAGAACTCAACCTGGTCAGGTTCAAGTTCCTCTGGGACAGTTCCTTCTTCAGGGCTGAGATCATCCCCCTCAAGGGACTGATCTTCCTCCTGAGCCAAGGGGAAGGCACTGCCTTAACCCTACTACTCCTCCTCTTGGAAGGCACTTGGTCCATTCTTCCAGAATCCAAGGCCTGTTCAGTGCTAGACATTTTGGCTTGTGACCTGGTCACAGCAAACACATCTGCAGGGATCCCCAGCATTTCTGCATGGGTCCTGAGCTCCACTTCTGCCCAAGCAGAAGTCTCTAAGTCATTGCCAAGCAAGCATTCGACTGGTAGGTTTGCACTCACCACAACCTTCTTAAGGCCAGTTACCCCTCCCCAGGAGAAGTTAACAACTGCCAGAGTATGGTCTGTTCTGACATTGCTAGCATTGGTCACTTGGTACATCTCACCAAGTATAACTTGCCCAGGATTCACAAGGTCTTGTGTCACCATTGTGACACTTGCCCCTGTGTCCCTAAATGCCAAAGCCTCACGTCCATTGATTAAAGGCTGTTGTCTGTACTTGCCCAGATTACTGGGACTCACAGTGGAGGTCACATCCATGCCTCCATCACAGACTAACACAGCCTGAGTCAGTTCTCTGACTAGGTCAGAGCCCAACTCAGTACCCAGGGTGAACCCTACTAAACCCTTGGCTGGAGCACTCCCACCAACTGTACTAGGGGGAACAGGTGCCTTAGGGGCATTGGTGGGTGCTGGACTGGAGTCTTTGGACTTGGTGCAATCACTGGTCCAGTGGGTCTTTTGCTTACAGACCTTGCACCATGGTTTTCTTTGGCCTTTCCCTTTGGTAGACTGTGAATCCCCACCAGAAGAAGATTTTTGGGGGCCTGATGAAGACTTTTGATCTTTACCCTTCTCCCCACCCTTGTCAGAGTTCTTAGCATCTTGCTTCTTGGTTTCCCCACCTTGGTTCTGTACCTTCTGCTTCACCCTGGTTCTGACCCATTTGTCTGCCTTCTTTCCCAATTCTTGGGGAGAGGTCAGATCAGAGTCTACCAGGTATTGATGCAACAGCTGATTTTGACAGTTATTAAGAATCTGCTCCCTCATTATCAGATTGTACAATCCTGAGAAGTCACACACCTTACTGCCCATCAACCAGCCTTCCAGAGCCTTGGCAGAACAATCCACATAGTCTACCCAGTCTTGAGTCTGTGCTTTTTGGGTATCTCTGAACTTCAACCTGTACTGTTCAGTGGTTAGGCCAAACCCATCAATAAGAGCACTCTTCAAGACCTTGTAATTATCAGCATCCTCCTCTCTAACAGTGAGGAGCTTATCTCTACCTTTGTCTGCAAAGGAGAGCCACAAGATTGCTGCCCACTGCTCCTGAGGGACCTTCTGTACTTTACAGGCCCTCTCTAGAGCAGTTATCCACTTGTGGATGTCATCCCCATTCTGATAGGGAGGGACAATCTTGCTCAGGTTCCTATGGTCATAGGACCTTTCCCTATCTCTAGGGACATGGCTGCCACCATGGGACTCTAGTCCCAACTTTCTTCTCTCTCTAAAGAGATCTAGGGACTCCCTGTCTATAGCTAGTTGCTGTCTTTCTGATTTCAAGCTGAGCTTCCTCATATTGAACCAGCCTCTTTCTTCTCTCATGAGAGGATTCCCTCCTATGAGATGAGACAGAGCTCCCTATTGAGGTGCCAGAGTGGTTAGACTCCTGAGAAGGAGACCTAGACCTTCTGGGCACACTCATAATCCTTCCTGGGGGGACAAAGAGGGCATCATTCTGATCATCCTCTTCATCTTCCTCAGGAGGGATTGGATTATCCAGGTCAGGGCCATTGTCGCCCTCCTGGCCAGTTTCAGAGGGGGGGCTGGGGGTATTGGTACCCCTGGTCCCTTCCTCATCTTCTGCCCCACCCTCAGCTCCTACCCCTTCAGTCCCCAAGGGCTTACTAAGGTCATAAGCCACCAACAACTCCTTGAGGTGTTGGGTGGTGGGGCTTTGGCCTGTCCTTATTTTTCTCAAGTTGCATAAAGCTCTCAATTCCAAGAATGGGAGTGTATCATACTTGGAGGGTGGAAGCTCAGTGGCTTCCTGCAAGGATTCTTTAGATCCTACCCTTAAAGACATTACTAGTGTGGTGTGGTGTATGCACTACCTACTCTAGTGTGGCCTACTAAACTCTCTTGAGTTGTAGAAAGGGTTGTGCTATCCCTTAACACACAACTCTAAGTTCAGTAGAACTTACTGTATTCTAAGCTTAAATTATATGTACCTTAGGTACCTTTAGTAGTTTTCAGTTGATCAATTCAATTGAGATTATCTGGTAAAACAATAGCAAGCTGGAATCCCACACGCTGCACACCAATGTGAGAAGTTGGCCTGGTATATGCTGTCCACTAATTATAGTGGGCACCTTGCACCAGTCCAAACAACCCCTTATTGGAGATAGGTTAAAGACAACCTTATTGAAAGCTATCCTAGTGGTAGCTATGGAGAGCAGCCTTCAGGCTAAGTCTTGAAGGAATGTAAAGCAGCTTGTTTTACCAGTCTATAATCTCTTGAGTGACCAAATGAAAGAGCACCACACCAGGTATATATTCAAAATATATGTATTTATTGCTAAACACACCCCTCTAGTCTCTTTATGAGGCTAGAGTTCGAAATACATAAGTTAGAAGTTATTTAAACACAGTAATAGCACAAATACACGTTTGGGCCCTAGGGGCGTACCAAACCATATACCAATAAAGTGGTATAAGAACCACGACTGAACTAGACACTAGGCCTAGAGCCTCTAGAAGTGCTTGGACCACAAGGAACCACCCAAGGTAGTGACACAGGGGACCCACGGGGGACGCGTGCAGTGTAAATACACAACCGCGATACGCCGTTGACTTCTATGGAGAAAGTCGTGATCGGGAAATTAGAGAAAAGGGACACTTAAAGGAGGACTTGGAGCAAACCCTTTGAGATCTAGGACTTTGAAGAGTCTCTACCCACGGGAGCACCGGAGTACTCGTGTTACCTCACCCAGGGAAGCCGGGTGCATAGGTGCCTTTCGGGGTCGGGTTTCGTCGTCGATTTGAATGGCGATCTGCTGCAAAGTGCTGCTGGCGACCAAGTGGAAAGTGTCCGGGTGGATCCAAGAGTGGATCGGAGTTCTGAAGAACCTGAAAGCAGAGGGGACAGAGTCTGGGTCACTAGCCAGTGACCAGGAAGGCGATGGACAGATGCCCACCGATGTCGAGTGCTTCAGGTGCGTTGACGGTCGTCTTGACTCTTCAGCCACGAGGTCCAGGAGGCGTTGTCGGCGACCAGGAGCAGGATTCGGGCTGGTACACGATGTCTGTCGAGTGCTGAGGTGTCGGCGACCGGATTGGACCCAACAAGCCTTGGCAACGGCAAGTCTCGATGCAGAGGAAGATCGTCGATGGTGCAGACCAGCAAGGTCTGGGGAACTCACCCAGCAAGGGTAAATGAGGGCAGGCCTGGAGCAACCAGGATGCCAAGTAAGAAAAAGATTGGCCTTCGTTAAGGGCTACTAGCCAACGGGCTAGTGACCGCGAAGGAGCCTCGAGACGTCGCACGTGGATCTGGCTCACAGGACACTCGTGGAGTGGAGGCCAGTGATCTTCGGTGCAGTTGGTGCTGGAGGCTAGGGCTACTCGGAGCCCAAAGCACGACTTCGGGGAGACCCAGAAGAGGATGCACTTGCAAATGTGCTCGGTGTCCAGGGGTCACGGTCTCAAGTCACCCACGATAGCCACGGGCCTCAGCTTTGCTGGGGACTCAGGGTAGCCTCGGGGAAGTCTGAGAATCCACCTCTGGTGATGCGATGACTTCGGCGTCCGGCGGGAGCTTCAGAAATGCGAACCGGACAGATGCTTCTTTGGTGCCTGCCAAGCAGGGGAGTCACTCCTTGACCCCAAGGGAGATTCTTCTGTCCTCTAATCGTGAGTAGAGCGTCGAAGGTCCAGGATTCAGTTTCAGAGTTTCGTCCAGGGATAATCTAAAGTCCTAAGGACTGGGTTCCTATACTTATACTAAGGATAGGGGTTGGACTACTCTGTGGCCCCACCTATGGGTGGGACAGGGCAGAGGGGTGGCTACACCCCTTTCCCTTTGTCCAGTTCGCGCCAAAGCAGGGGCTGCAAGCCCCTGATCCGGTTTGAACTGGGGTATGCACTAGGGACACCAAGTGTGCCCCCAGTGCAGGACTTCAAAGCACCCGAAAGTGCTCCCGCCCAGCCCCAATACACATTATCCTGTCTGGGGAGGTGGTCACACCTCCCTGGGACAGGAAACCTATTGTCCAGGCCTCCCCTGCCGGAGTTTCGTCCAGCAGCAGGAGGCCAGACTCGTGTCTGTGGCAGCAGCATCCATTTTGTGATGCCAGTGCTTTTGAAAGAAGTTACTGGGCTAGCCAGAGTTAACATGTCTTTCCCTCTAGAAGGGTGGAATGCTACCCCCGCCGCCAGAATTGGCGGGGGGTAGTATTCCAAGATGTTTGACACCAAACACGACATGTTTAGGTGCAGCCATTCCAAAGTTAGCATTTAACGCGAGGTTATAATGCGCTTAAGAGTATATGGTCAGGCTGCACTACAAACAGCATCAGAGAAGGGTCTCCGAACGCTGCAGAGGGGCCCTGCTCATGCAGGGGCACCCTCTCACATAGGAACCATGCACTCTGCCTTTAGGATTGATAAGGCCTGCCTTAGGAGTGACTTATAGGTTTATATGTGTGTATGTATTTAGTGATATAGGTAACCTATATCACAGTAAGAGGTGCATGCACCACCTTACCCAGGCTGCAGTAGCAGACCTGTGGTGTCAGTTTGGATGGCCTTCCAGGGGTGGCATAATACATGCTGCAGCCCCTGGCAGGCCTCTGAGGTACCTATGCCCTTGGTACATAGTATACCATATACTAGGGACTTATAAGGGCACTCCAGATTCCAATCAGTGATGTGCCTAAGGCACATGGAAACCATTTTAGAGAGGAAGCAGCTAGGCTGGGGTTCTGATTAGCAGGGCCCCAGCCAGACTAATGTCGAAAAACAGTGAAGCATCAGCAAAACGTGGGGGTACCCATGTGAAGCAGATCCTACTCTCCTACACAACCCCCCCAAACGTAGGGACATTAAACTAACCTTGCCCAGTTAAGTCTTCATGTTCTAAGTGGAAGTACCTAGAGAGTCCATCTGCATTGGCATGGTTACTCCCAGGTCTATGTTCCACTGTAAAGTCCATCCCCTGTAGGGAAATGGACCACCTAAGCAGTTTGGGGTTTTCACCCTTCATTTGTTTTAGCCATAAGAGGGGCTTATGGTCTGTCTGAACCAGGAAGTGTGTACCAAACAAGTATGGCCTCAACTTCTTCAGAGCCCAGACCACAGCAAAGGCCTCCCTCTCTATGGCTGACCAACGTTTCTCTCTAGGGGTCAGCCTTCTGCTAATGAAAGCTACTGGCTGATCCTGACCTTCTTCATTCAATTGTGACAGTACAGCCCCTACCCCCAATTCAGATGCATCAGTTTGAACAATGAACTTCTTGGAGTAATCAGGACTCTGTAGAATGGGAGCAGTGCACATGGCCTGCTTCAGGTCATCAAATGCCTTTTGACAGCTAACTGTCCACTGAACCTTTTTGGGCATTTTCTTAGAAGTTAAGTCATTCAGGGGTGTCACTATTGATCCATACCCCTTGACAAATCTCCTATAGTACCCAGTCAGGCCTAAGAAGGCTCTCACCTGAGTCTGGGTAGTGGGAGCAGTCCAGTCCATTATAGTCTGGATCTTGCTCTGCAAAGGTTGAACCTGGCCTCCACCCACAAGGTGGCCCAGGTACACAACCTGACTCTGCCCTATCTGGCACTTAGTGGCCTTGATAGTCAGGCCTGCCTTTTGCAGGGCCTGTAAAACATTCCTGAGGTGGACCAGGTGATCCTCCCAGGTGGAGCTAAAGACAGCAATATCATCTAGATATGCTGCACTATAGGCCTCCAGACCTGTGAGAACTGTATTCACCAGCCTCTGGAAAGTGGCAGGTGCATTCTTCAGACCAAAGGGCATTACCACAAATTGATAATGCCCACTAGGGGTGGAGAATGCTGTTTTGGGCATTGCAGTATCAGCTAGTCTGATCTGCCAGTAGCCAGCTGTCAAGTCAAATGTGCTGAGATATTTGGCAGAGGCCAAAGTATCTATGAGCTCATCTGCCCTTGGTATTGGATGGGCATCAGTCCTAGTGACTGCATTGAGACCCCTGTAGTCCACACAAAACCTCATCTCTCTTTTTCCACCACTGGTGTGAGGTTTTGGTACAAGGACCACTGGACTAGCCCAAGGGCTATCTGAGGGTTCAATAACTCCCAATTCCAACATTTTCTGGACTTCAGTCCTGATACAGTCCCTGACATGGTCAGGTTGCCTATAAATCTTATTTTTAATAGGCAGACTGTCCCCAGTGTCCACTTCATGAGTGCACCAGGTGGTCTGACTGGGTGTCAGTGAAAACATATGTCTAAACTGATTGATAACTTGCCTACAATCAGTTTGTTGCTGGGTAGTGAGGCTGCCTGCCAAGGCTACACCATCTACTGACCCATCGTCAGGGTTCTGTGAGAGCAGGTCAGGGAGTGGGTCACTCTCTTCCTCCTGCCCTTCTTCAGTAGCCATGAGCAAGCCCATGTCTGCCCTGTCCACATATGGTTTTAACCTGTTGACATGGAGAACCCTGTGGGGACTCCTGGGTGTTCCTAGGTCTACTAAGTAGGTAACCTCACCCTTCTGCTCAACAATAGTGTGGGGTCCACTCCATTTGTCTTGGAGGGCTGCTGGGGCCACTGGCTCCAACACCCACACCTTCTGTCCTGGCTGGTAAACAGCCAGAACAGCCTTTTGGTCATGCCAGGCCTTTTGAAGTTCCTGGCTAGCCTCAAGGTTTTTGGTTGCCTTTTTCATATACTCAGCCATCCTGGAGCGGAGACCAAGTACATAGTCCACTATATCTTGCTTTGGGGGCTTGAGAGGTAACTCCCATCCTTCCTTCACCAAGCACAGTGGACCCCTCACAGGGTGGCCAAACAGAAGTTCAAAAGGGCTGTAACCAACCCCCTTCTGAGGCACCTCCCTATATGCGAATAAAAGGCAGGGCAAGAGTATGTCCCATCTACGCCTAAGCTTTTCTGGGAGCCCTTTAATCATGCCCTTCAAGGTTTTGTTGAATCTCTCAACTAAACCATTGCATTGTGGGTGATAGGGTGTGGTGAACTTATAAGTCACTCCACACTCCTTCCACATTGCTTTTAAGTACCCAGACATGAAGTTAGCACCCCTGTCTGATACTACCTCCTTAGGAAAGCCCACTCTTGAGAAAATTCCCAGGAGGGCCCTTGCCACCACAGGTGCTGTAGTGGTCCTGAGGGGAATAGCTTCTGGGTACCTGGTGGCATGATCCACTACCACCAGGATAAACCTGTGCCCAGAGGCTGTTTGGGGATCCATGGGACCAACAATGTCAATCCCTACCCTTTCAAAGGGCACCCCCACCACAGGTAGTGGTATCAGGGGGGCCTTTGTAGTGCCACCTGCCTTGCCACTGGCCTGGCGGGTTACACAGGAGCGACAAAACTCCTTGCTGTCTTCAGACATGTGGGGCCAGTGAAAGTGAGGGACAATTCTGCCCCAAGTCTTGTTCTGGCCCAGGTGACCTGCTAAGGGAATATCATGGGCTAGGGTCAATAGGAAGCCCCTGAACTTCAGAGGTATAACCAACCTCCTGGTAGCACCAGGCTTGGGGTCTCTACTCTCTGAGTACAGGAGTCCATCATCCCAATACACTGTATGGGGACCACTAGCTTTCCCAGCAGCCTCAGCAGCAGCTTGCTGTCTGAGGGGTTCAAGGGAGGGGCAGCTCTGCTGCTCCTGGCTCAGATCTGCCCTAGAAGGTCCCCCTGTCCCCAAGAACTCAACCTGGTCAGGTTCAAGTTCCTCTGGGACAGTTCCTTCTTCAGGGCTGAGATCATCCCCCTCAAGGGACTGATCTTCCTCCTGAGCCAAGGGGAAGGCACTGCCTTAACCCTACTACTCCTCCTCTTGGAAGGCACTTGGTCCATTCTTCCAGAATCCAAGGCCTGTTCAGTGCTAGACATTTTGGCTTGTGACCTGGTCACAGCAAACACATCTGCAGGGATCCCCAGCATTTCTGCATGGGTCCTGAGCTCCACTTCTGCCCAAGCAGAAGTCTCTAAGTCATTGCCAAGCAAGCATTCGACTGGTAGGTTTGCACTCACCACAACCTTCTTAAGGCCAGTTACCCCTCCCCAGGAGAAGTTAACAACTGCCAGAGTATGGTCTGTTCTGACATTGCTAGCATTGGTCACTTGGTACATCTCACCAAGTATAACTTGCCCAGGATTCACAAGGTCTTGTGTCACCATTGTGACACTTGCCCCTGTGTCCCTAAATGCCAAAGCCTCTCGTCCATTGATTAAAGGCTGTTGTCTGTACTTGCCCAGATTACTGGGACTCACAGTGGAGGTCACATCCATGCCTCCATCACAGACTAACACAGCCTGAGTCAGTTCTCTGACTAGGTCAGAGCCCAACTCAGTACCCAGGGTGAACCCTACTAAACCCTTGGCTGGAGACCTCCCACCAACTGTACTAGGGGGAACAGGTGCCTTAGGGGCATTGGTGGGTGCTGGACTGGAGTCTTTGGACTTGGTGCAATCACTGGTCCAGTGGGTCTTTAGCTTACAGACCTTGCACCATGGTTTTCTTTGGCCTTTCCCTTTGGTAGACTGTGAATCCCCACCAGAAGAAGATTTTTGGGGGCCTGATGAAGACTTTTGATCTTTACCCTTCTCCCCACCCTTGTCAGAGTTCTTAGCATCTTGCTTCTTGGTTTCCCCACCTTGGTTCTGTACCTTCTGCTTCACCCTGGTTCTGACCCATTTGTCTGCCTTCTTTCCCAATTCTTGGGGAGAGGTCAGATCAGAGTCTACCAGGTATTGATGCAACAGCTGATTTTGACAGTTATTAAGAATCTGCTCCCTCATTATCAGATTGTACAATCCTGAGAAGTCACACACCTTACTGCCCATCAACCAGCCTTCCAGAGCCTTGGCAGAACAATCCACATAGTCTACCCAGTCTTGAGTCTGTGCTTTTTGGGTATCTCTGAACTTCAACCTGTACTGTTCAGTGGATAGGCCAAACCCATCAATAAGAGCACTCTTCAAGACCTTGTAATTATCAGCATCCTCCTCTCTAACAGTGAGGAGCTTATCTCTACCTTTGTCTGCAAAGGAGAGCCACAAGATTGCTGCCCACTGCTCCTGAGGGACCTTCTGTACTTTACAGGCCCTCTCTAGAGCAGTTATACACTTGTGGATGTCATCCCCACTCTGGTAGGGAGGGACAATCTTGCTCAGGTTCCTATGGTCATAGGACCTTTCCCTATCTCTAGGGACATGGCTGCCACCATGGGACTCTAGTCCCAACTTTCTTCTCTCTCTAAAGAGATCTAGGGACTCCCTGTCTATAGCTAGTTGCTGTTTTCTGATTTCAAGCTGAGCTTCCTCATATTGAACCAGCCTCTTTCTTCTCTCATGAGAGGATTCCCTCCTATGAGATGAGACAGAGCACCCTATTGAGGTGCCAGAGTGGTTAGACTCCTGAGAAGGAGATCTAGACTTCCTGGGCACACTCATAATCCTTCCTGGGGGGACAAAGAGGGCATCATTCTGATCATCCTCTTCATCTTCCTCAGGAGGGATTGGGTTATCCAGGTCAGGGCCATTGTCGCCCTCCTGGCCAGTTTCAGAGGGGGCTGGGGGTATTGGTACCCCTGGCCCCTTCCTCATCTTCTGCCCCACCCTCAGCTCCTACCCCTTCAGTCCCCAAGGGCTTACTAAGGTCATAAGCCACCAACAACTCCTTGAGGTGTTGGGTGGTGGGGCTTTGGCCTGTCCTTATTTTTCTCAAGTTGCATAAAGCTCTCAATTCCAAGAATGGGAGTGTATCATACTTGGAGGGTGGAAGCTCAGTGGCTTCCTGCAAGGATTCTTTAGATCCTACCCTTAAAGACATTACTAGTGTGGTGTGGTGTATGCACTACCTACTCTAGTGTGGCCTACTAAACTCTCTTGAGTTGTAGAAAGGGTTGTGCTATCCCTTAACACACAACTCTAAGTTCAGTAGAACTTACTGTATTCTAAGCTTAAATTATATGTACCTTAGGTACCTTTAGTGGTTTTCAGTTGATCAATTCAATTGAGATTATCTGGTAAAACAATAGCAAGTTGGAATCCCACACGCTGCACACCAATGTGAGAAGTTGGCCTGGCATATGCTGTCCACTAATTATAGTGGGCACCTTGCACCAGTCCAAACAACCCCTTATTGGAGATAGGTTAAAGACAACCTTATTGAAAGCTATCCTAGTGGTAGCTATGGAGAGCAGCCTTCAGGCTAAGTCTTGAAGGAATGTAAAGCAGCTTGTTTTACCAGTCTATAATCTCTTGAGTGACCAAATGAAAGAGCACCACACCAGGTATATATTCAAAATATATGTATTTATTGCTAAACACATCCCTCTAGTCTCTTTATGAGGCTAGAGTTCGAAATACATAAGTTAGAAGTTATTTAAACACAGTAATAGCACAAATACACGTTTGGGCCCTAGGGGCGTACCAAACCATATACCAATAAAGTGGTATAAGAACCACGACTGAACTAGACACTAGGCCTAGAGCCTCTAGAAGTGCTTGGACCACAAGGAACCACCCAAAGTAGTGACACAGGGGACCCACGGGGGACGCGTGCAGTGTAAATACACAACCGCGATACGCCGTTGACTTCTATGGAGAAAGTCGTGATCGGGAAATTAGAGAAAAGGGACACTTAAAGGAGGACTTGGAGCAAACCCTTTGAGATCTAGGACTTTGAAGAGTCTCTACCCACGGGAGCACCGGAGTACTCGTGTTACCTCACCCAGGGAAGCCAGGTGCATAGGTGCCTTTCGGGGTCGGGTTTCGTCGTCGATTTGAATGGCGATCTGCTGCAAAGTGCTGCTGGCGACCAAGTGGAAAGTGTCCGGGTGGATCCAAGAGTGGATCGGAGTTCTGAAGAACCTGAAAGCAGAGGGGACAGAGTCTGGGTCACTAGCCAGTGACCAGGAAGGCGATGGACAGATGCCCACCGATGTCGAGTGCTTCAGGTGCGTTGACGGTCGTCTTGACTCTTCAGCCACGAGGTCCAGGAGGCGTTGTCGGCGACCAGGAGCAGGATTCGGGCTGGTACACGATGTCTGTCGAGTGCTGAGGTATCGGCGACCGGATTGGACCCAACAAGCCTTGGCAACGGCAAGTCTCGAAGCAGAGGAAGATCGTCGATGGTGCAGACCAGCAAGGTCTGGGGAACTCACCCAGCGAGGGTAAGTGAGGGCAGGCCTGGAGCAACCAGGATGCCAAGTAAGAAAAAGATTGGCCTTCGTTAAGGGCTACTAGCCAACGGGCTAGCGACCGCGAAGGAGCCTCGGAGACGTCGCACGTGGATCTGGCTCACAGGACACTCGTGGAGTGGAGGCCAGTGATCTTCGGTGCAGTTGGTGCTGGAGGCTAGGGCTACTCAGAGCCCAAAGCACGACTTCGGGGGAGACCCAGAAGAGGATGCACTTGCAAATGTGCTCAGTGTCCAGGGGTCACGGTCTCAAGTCACCCACGATAGCCACGGGCCTCAGCTTTGCTGGGGACTCAGGGTAGCCTCGGGAAGTCTGAGAATCCACCTCTGGTGATGTGATGACTTCGGCGTCCGGCGAGACCTTCAGAAATGCGAACCGGACAGATGCTTCTTTGGTGCCTGCCAAGCAGGGGAGTCACTCCTTGACCCCAAGGGAGATTCTTCTGTCCTCTAATCGTGAGTAGAGCGTCGAAGGTCCAGGATTCAGTTTCAGAGTTTCGTCCAGGGATAATCTAAAGTCCTAAGGACTGGGTTCCTATACTTATACTAAGTATAGGGGTTGGACTACTCTGTGGCCCCACCTATGGGTGGGTCAGGGCAGAGGGTGGCTACACCCCTTTCCCTTTGTCCAGTTCGCGCCAAAGCAGGGGCTGCAAGCCCCTGATCCGGTTTGAACTGGGGTATGCACTAGGGACACCAAGTGTGCCCCCAGTGCAGGACTTCAAAGCACCCGAAAGTGCTCCCGCCCAGCCCCAATACACATTATCCTGTCTGGGGAGGTGGTCACACCTCCCTGGGACAGGAAACCTATTGTCCAGGCCTCCCCTGCCGGAGTTTCGTCCAGCAGCAGGAGGCCAGACTCGTGTCTGTGGCAGCAGCATCCATTTTGTGATGCCAGGGCTTTTGAAAGAAGTGACCGGGCTAGCCAGAGTTAACATGTCTTTCCCTCTAGAAGGGTGGAATGCTACCCCCGCCACCAGAATTGGCGGGGGGGTAGTATTCCAAGATGTTTGACACCAAACACGACATGTTTAGGTGCAGCCATTCCAAAGTTAGCATTTAACGCGAGGTTATAATGCGCTTAAGAGTATATGGTCAGGCTGCACTACAAACAGCATCAGAGAAGGGTCTCCGAACGCTGCAGAGGGGCCCTGCTCATGCAGGGGCACCCTCTCACATAGGAACCATGCACTCTGCCTTTGTCCAGTTTCGCGCCAGAGCAGGGGCAGGTAGCCCCTGAGCTGGTTTGAACTGGCATATGCACAGAGGAGCCTTTTGCTCCCCCAGTGCAGGACTTCAAAGCACTCTAAGAGTGCACCCACCCAGCCCCAATACACATTATCCTGTCTGGGGAGGTGGTCACACCTCCCTGCAACAGGAAACCTATTGTCCAGGCCTCCCCTGCCGGAGTTTCGTCCAGCAGCAGGAGGCCAGACTTGTGTCTGTGGCAGCAGCATCCATTTTGTGATGCCAGGGCTTCAGAAAGAAGTTACCGGGTAAGCCAGAGTTAACATGTCTTTCCCTCTAGAAAGGGTGGGATGCTACCCCGCCACCAGGATTGGCGGGGGTAGTGATTCGAAGATGTTTGACACCAAACACGACATGTTTAGGTGCAGCCATTCCAAAGTTAGCATTTTACCGCGAGGATATAATGCGCTTAAGATATATGGTCAGGCTGCACTACAAACAGCATCAGAGATGGTCTCCGAACGCTGCAGAGGGGCCCTGCTCATGCAGGGGCACCCTCTCACATAGGAACCATGCACTCTGCCTTTAGGATTGATAAGGCCTGCCTTAGGAGTGACTTATAGGTTTATATGTGTGTATGTATTTAGTGATATAGGTAACCTATATCACAGTAAGGAGTGCATGCACCACCTTACCCAGGCTGCAGTAGCAGACCTGTGGTGTCAGTTTGGATGGCCTTCCAGGGGTGGCATAATACATGCTGCAGCCCCTGGCAGGCCTCTGAGGTACCTATGCCCTTGGTACATAGTATACCATATACTAGGGACTTATAAGGGCACTCCAGATTCCAATCAGTGATGTGCCTAAGGCACATGGAAACCATTTTAGAGAGAAGCAGCCAGGCTGGGGTTCTGATTAGCAGGGCCCCAGCCAGACTAATGTCGAAAAACAGTGAAGCATCAGCAAAAAGTGGGGGTACCCATGTGAAGCAGATCCTACTCTCCTACAGTGATTGTGAAATACAGATCGCTGACAAGGGATTTAAATATCTGGGATTATACATTACGCCTCAACCCGCACAGTTTATTGAGGAAAACCTCATGCAGCCCCTTAAACGATTTCGACGCGATGTCAAGCATTGGCGATCACTACCGCTAACACTATTGGGGAGAGCAGCCCTATTTAAGATGATGGCACTCCCCAGATTCCTCTACGCCCTGCAAAACACCCCATTCCCGATTTCTCCAGCATACTTCGCAGCAATAAATGCTGAAGTGACCACTCTTTTGTGGGATGGGAGATCAGCCCGTATAGCCATGCATAAACTAGTGAAGGGCTGGTATGACGGAGACATAGCCCTTCCCAATATAAAAGTGTACTATTGGGCTTCACAGCTCACTGTGATAAATCAGTGGCTTCACGCCTCCCAGGAGGAACCAGCTTTCCGCATGGATAGGCATCTCATGGAGGCCGAGGGAGTCATGGGGGTATTATACAATAAAACAAGGGGGAATGCTCTCACGGGTCCTACGGCGCACACCGTCCAGGTCTGGTTTGCTGCACAACGAGCACTGGGCTGGGAGGGGGTCATAATGCAGGCCACACCACTATGGGAAACCCGACGACTAGGTAAACTACGGACTACTAAAGGGTTCAGACAGTGGGACCTGATCGGTATCTCAAAAGTGGGGGATCTGTGGAAAAATGGCGAGGTTATTACATTCGCTCAACTTCAAGACACTTACGGGCTGGCACAAACGGAAACTTTCCGATACATGCAGATCAGACACGCACTCATGGGGTTTATTCCACCGGGAACGCAACTGCCTGAGGCCTCACCGTTGGAGGATAGACTTCTAACGGATCACCTAAGCAAAAAAGCCATTTCCCAAACCTACCGAAAAATAATAAACAATCAACCGGACCCCACGACGGCCCTTAAGGAGCGTTGGCAGGCTGATGTGGGTGATCTGGATGAGACGGACTGGCAGGAGGCAATCGCGTCCCCAAGAGAGGTTGCGATATCCTCCAAACTAAAACTAGTACAATTAAAAATCCTCCACCGCACCTATTTCACGCGAATACTCATGCACAAATTAGGTCGGACGGACACACCACTCTGCCTGAGACAGTGTGGAGCACCAGGCACATTTTATCACACACTCTGGGACTGCCCGGACATCATGCCCTACTGGGAGGCAGTGATGCACACGATATCGCAGGTTAGTGGAGCCGCGGTTCCGCCGGAACCGAAGAGATGTCTCCTTAATGTTTAGGAGCCTACAGACCTCAATCATATGGCTCAAGACTGGGCGACGCTGGGTATGATATTAGCGAAGCGAAATATAGCCCAACACTGGGGATCGAGACTGCCTCCAACCCATAGCCAATGGTGTCGGGACATGGATAACGCAATGATAACAGAGAAGTCAGTCTATATCCACAGGGGGTGCCCCAAGAAATGGACTCGGATATGGGGCAAATGGAATGCTTTTCGGGGCAACATTTGTGAACCCCCCCAGGAGGAACCAATGTCAGATGTTAGTGAATAAAAGAACGAGGATAAAGATAATGCAATGTATAATATCGCATACTGTAGCTATGTTGTTAATGAGCAAGACAGAAAAATTGCTGAAGAGCATGGAAGGTACACAACTACTGTATAAGTTTTTAAAACACCGTATATGTATCTCTAAACGTTATTGTAATGTGCTGATCATTACCAGTTACAAAATGTTAATAAAAATGTTTTAAAAAAAAATATATATATATAACCACAAACTACTATCAACATTTCCCCTTACATGCCTAATTTCCCATGAAAACACCCAGTCAATATAGGCAAACCTCAGAAATGAAGCAAATGTCTTCGACTGAAGCAGTGACTACTTCCATGAGGTAAGCGATACAAAAGGGGATGATGGACGGAACGTTTGAGCCAATCAAACACTCACCCCCAGTCAACTGATCTGGGTTTAGTCCATCATCATTCTTTAGCTCACTCCACCACCCCAGTTAAGACATGGCCATATGTAAATCAGTCTGACCCTGTGCCTCATGGGAACAGTCCAGCCCGAACTGCCAAGCCATATCTTCCCTGGACCAAAAACAAGCATCCTAGGACCGGTTTCTGGCATTCCAGCCGTCATCAGCCAGGCTTGCTTGAATCCAGTGGCAAAGTGAGCAAGGGACCCACGTCTGGGCATACCCCCGCCAACTTAGGGCGAACAAAGCGATACAAAAGGGGATGATGGACGGAACGTTTGAGCCAATCAAACACTCACCCCCAGTCAACTGATCTGGGTTTAATCCATCATCATTCTTTAGCTCACTCCACCACCCCAGTTCAGACATGGCCATATGCAAATCAGTCTGACCCTGTGCCTCATGGGAACAGTCCAGCCCGAACTGCCAAGCCATATCTTCCCTGGACCAAAAACAAGCATCCTAGGACCGGTTTCTGGCATTCCAGCCGTCATCAGCCAGGCTTGCTTGAATCCAGTGGCAAAGTGAGCAAGGGACCCACGTCTGGGCATACCCCGCCAACTTAGGGCGAACAAAGCGATACAAAAGGGGATGATGGACGGAGACGTTTGAGCCAATCAAACACTCACCCCCAGTCAACTGATCTGGGTTTAATCCATCATCATTCTTTAGCTCACTCCACCACCCCAGTTCAGACATGGCCATATGCAAATCAGTCTGACCCTGTGCCTCATGGGAACAGTCCAGCCCGAACTGCCAAGCCATATCTTCCCTGGACCAAAAACAAGCATCCTAGGACCGGTTTCTGGCATTCCAGCCGTCATCAGCCAGCCTTGCTTGAATCCAGTGGCAAAGTGAGCAAGGGACCAACGTCTGGGCATACCCCCGCCAACTTAGGGCGAACAAAGCGATACAAATGGGGATGATGGACGGAACGTTTGAGCCAATCAAACACTCACCCCCAGTCAACTGATCTGGGTTTAATCCACCACCCCAGTTCAGACATGGCCATATGCAAATCAGTCTGACCCTGTGCCTCATGGGAACAGTCCAGCCCGAACTGCCAAGCCATATCTTCCCTGGACCAAAAACAAGCATCCTAGGACCGGTTTCTGGCATTCCAGCCGTCATCAGCCAGGCTTGCTTGAATCCAGTGGCAAAGTGAGCAAGGGACCCACGTCTGGGCATACCCCCGCCAACTTAGGGCGAACAAAGCGATACAAAAGGGGATGATGGACGGAGCGTTTGAGCCAATCAAACACTCACCCCCAGTCAACTGATCTGGGTTTAATCCATCATCATTCTTTAGCTCACTCCACCACCCCAGTTCAGACATGGCCATATGCAAATCAGTCTGACCCTGTGCCTCATGGGAACAGTCCAGCCCGAACTGCCAAGCCATATCTTCCCTGGACCAAAAACAAGCATACTAGGACCGGTTTCTGGCATTCCAGCCGTCATCAGCCAGGCTTGCTTGAATCCAGTGGCAAAGTGAGCAAGGGACCCACGTCTGGGCATACCCCCGCCAACTTAGGGCGAACAAAGCGATACAAAAGGGGATGATGGACGGAACGTTTGAGCCAATCAAACACTCACCCCCAGTCAACTGATCTGGGTTTAATCCATCATCATTCTTTAGCTCACTCCACCACCCCAGTTCAGACATGGCCATATGCAAATCAGTCTGACCCTGTGCCTCATGGGAACAGTCCAGCCCGAACTGCCAAGCCATATCTTCCCTGGACCAAAAACAAGCATCCTAGGACCGGTTTCTGGCATTCCAGCCGTCATCAGCCAGGCTTGCTTGAATCCAGTGGCAAAGTGAGCAAGGGACCCACGTCTGGGCATACCCCCGCCAACTTAGGGCGAACAAAGCGATACAAAAGGGGATGATGGACGGAGCGTTTGAGCCAATCAAACACTCACCCCCAGTCAACTGATCTGGGTTTAATCCATCATCATTCTTTAGCTCACTCCACCACCCCAGTTCAGACATGGCCATATGCAAATCAGTCTGACCCTGTGCCTCATGGGAACAGTCCAGCCCGAACTGCCAAGCCATATCTTCCCTGGACCAAAAACAAGCATCCTAGGTCTGGTTTCTGGCATTCCAGCCGTCATCAGCCAGGCTTGCTTGAATCCAGTGGCAAAGTGAGCAAGGGACCCACGTCTGGGCATACCCCCGCCAACTTAGGGTGAACAAAGCGATACAAAAGGGGATGATGGACGGAACGTTTGGGCCAATCAAACACTCACCCCCAGTCAACTGATCTGGGTTTAATCCATCATCATTCTTTAGCTCACTCCACCACCCCAGTTCAGACATGGCCATATGCAAATCAGTCTGACCCTGTGCCTCATGGGAACAGTCCAGCCCGAACTGCCAAGCCATATCTTCCCTGGACCAAAAACAAGCATCCTAGGACCGGTTTCTGGCATTCCAGCCGTCATCAGCCAGGCTTGCTTGAATCCAGTGGCAAAGTGAGCAAGGGACCCACGTGTGGGCATACCCCGCCAACTTAGGGCGAACAAAGCGATACAAAAGGGGATGATGGACGGAACGTTTGAGCCAATCAAACACTCACCCCCAGTCAACTGACCTGGGTTTAATCCATCATCATTCTTTAGCTCACTCCACCACCCCAGTTCAGACATGGCCATATGCAAATCAGTCTGACCCTGTGCCTCATGGGAACAGTCCAGCCCAAACTGCCAAGCCATATCTTCCCTGGACCAAAAACAAGCATCCTAGGACCGGTTTCTGGCATTCCAGCCGTCATCAGCCAGGCTTGCTTGAATCCAGTGGCAAAGTGAGCAAGGGACCCACGTCTGGGCATACCCCGCCAACTTAGGGCGAACAAAGCGATACAAAGGGGATGATGGACGGAACGTTTGAGCCAATCAAACACTCACCCCAGTCAACTGATCTGGGTTTAATCCATCATCATTCTTTAGCTCACTCCACCACCCCAGTTCAGACATGGCCATATGCAAATCAGTCTGACCCTGTGCCTCATGGGAACAGTCCAGCCCGAACTGCCAAGCCATATCTTCCCTGGACCAAAAACAAGCATCCTAGGACCGGTTTCTGGCATTCCAGCCGTCATCAGCCAGGCTTGCTTGAATCCAGTGGCAAAGTGAGCAAGGGACCCGGTCCAGGGAAGACATGGCTTGGCAGTTCGGGCTGGACTGTTCCCATGAGGCACAGGGTCAGACTGATTTGCATATGGCCATGTCTGAACTGGGGTGGTGGAGTGAGCTAAAGAATGATGATGGATTAAACCCAGATCAGTTGACTGGAGGTGAGTGTTTGATTGGCTCAAGCGTTCCGTCCATCATCCCCTTTGTATCGCTTTGTTCTCCTAAGTTGGCGGGGTATGCCCAGGCGTGGGTCCCTTGCTCACTTTGCCACTGGATTCAAGCAAGCCTGGCTGATGACGACTGGAATGCCAGAAACCGGTCCTAGGATGCTTGTTTCCGGTCCAGGAAGACATGGCTTGGCAGTTCGGCTGGACTGTTCCCATGAGGCACAGGGTCAGACTGATTTGCATATGGCCATGTCTGAACTGGGGTGGTGGAGTGAGCTAAAGATGATGATGGATTAAACCCAGATCAGTTGACTGGGGGTGAGTGTTTGATTGGCTCAAGCGTTCCGTCCATCATCCCCTTTTGTATCGCTTGTTCGCCCTAAGTTGGCGGGGGTATGCCCAGACGTGGGTCCCTTGCTCACTTTGCCACTGGATTCAAGCAAGCCTGGCTGATGACGGCTGGAATGCCAGAAACCGGTCCTAGGATGCTTGTTTCCGGTCCAGGGAGACATGGCTTGGCAGTTCGGACTGGACTGTTCCCATGAGGCACAGGAGTCAGACTGATTTGCATATGGCCATGTCTGAACTGAGGTGGTGAGTGAGCTAAAGAATGATGATGGATTAAACCCAGATCAGTTGACTGGGAGTGAGTGTTTGATTGGCTCAAACGTTCCGTCCATCATCCCCCTTTGTATCGCTTGTTCAGCCCTAAGTTGGCGGGGTATGCCCAGACGTGGGTCCCTTGCTCACTTTGCCACTGGATTCAAGCAAGCCTGGCTGATGACGGCTGGAATGCCAGAAACTGGTCCTAGGATGCTTGTTTCCGGTCCAGGGAGACATGGCTTGGCAGTTGGCTGGACTGTTCCATGAGGCACAGGGTCAGACTGATTTGCATATGGCCATGTCTGAACTGGGGTGGTGGAGTGAGCTAAAGAATGATGATGGATTAAACCCAGATCAGTTGACTGGGGGTGAGTGTTTGATTGGCTCAAACGTTCCGTCCATCATCCCCTTTTGTATCGCTTTGTTCGCCCTAAGTTGGCGGGTATGCCCAGACGTGGGTCCCTTGCTCACTTTGCCACTGGATTCAAGCAAGCCTGGCTGATGACGGCTGGAATGCCAGAAACCGGTCCTAGGATGCTTGTTTCCGGTCCAGGGAAGACATGGCTTGGCAGTTCGGGCTGGACTGTTCCCATGAGGCACAGGGTCAGACTGATTTGCATATGGCCATGTCTGAACTGGGGTGGTGGAGTGAGCTAAAGAATGATGATGGATTAAACCCAGATCAGTTGACTGGGGGTGAGTGTTTGATTGGATCAAACATTCCGTCCATCATCCCCTTTGTATCGCTTGTTCGCCCTAAGTTGGCGGGGATGCCCAGACGTGGTCCCTTGCTCACTTTGCCACTGGATTCAAGCAAGCCTGGCTGATGACGGCTGGAATGCCAGAAACCGGTCCTAGGATGCTTGTTTCCGGTCCAGGGAGACATGGCTTGGCAGTTCGGGCTGGACTGTTCCCATGAGGCACAGGGTCAGACTGATTTGCATATGGCCATGTCTGAACTGGGATGGTGGAGTGAGCTAAAGAATGATGATGGATTAAACCCAGATCAGTTGACTGGGGGTGAGTGTTTGATTGGCTCAAGCGTTCCGTCCATCATCCCCTTTGTATCGCTTTGTTCGCCCTAAGTTGGCGGGGTATGCCCAGACGTGGGTCCCTTGCTCACTTTGCCACTGGCTTCAAGCAAGCCTGGCTGATGACGGCTGGAATGCCAGAAACCGGTCCTAGGATGCTTGTTTCCGGTCCAGGAAGACATGGCTTGGCAGTTCGGGCTGGACTGTTCCCATGAGGCACAGGGTCAGACTGATTTGCATATGGCCATGTCTGAACTGGGGTGGTGGAGTGAGCTAAAGAATGATGATGGATTAAACCCAGATCAGTTGACTGGGGTGAGTGTTTGATTGGCTCAAGCGTTCCGTCCATCATCCCCTTTTGTATCGCTTGTTCGCCCTAAGTTGGCGGGCATGCCCAGACGTGGGTCCCTTGCTCACTTTGCCACTGGATTCAAGCAAGCCTGGCTGATGACGGCTGGAATGCCAGAAACCGGTCCTAGGATGCTTGTTTCCGGTCCAGGGAAGACATGGCTTGGCAGTTCGGGCTGGACTGTTCCCATGAGGCACAGGGTCAGACTGATTTGCATATGGCCATGTCTGAACTGGGGTGGTGGATTAAACCAAGATCAGTTGACTGGGGGTGAGTGTTTGATTGGCTCAAACGTTCCTTCCATCATCCCCTTTTGTATCGCTTGTTCGCCCTAAGTTGGCGGGGTATGCCCAGACGTGGGTCCCTTGCTCACTTTGCCACTGGATTCAAGCAAGCCTGGCTGATGACGGCTGGAATGCCAGAAACCGGTCCTAGGATGCTTGTTTCCGGTCCAGGGAAGACATGGCTTGGCAGTTCGGGCTGGACTGTTCCCATGAGGCACAGGGTCAGACTGATTTGCATATGGCCATGTCTGAACTGGGAGTGGTGGAGTGAGCTAAAGAATGATGATGGATTAAACCCAGATCAGTTGACTGGGGTGAGTGTCTGATTGGCTCAAACGTTCCGTCCATCATCCCCTTTGTATCAGCTTTGTTCGCCCTAAGTTGGCGGGGTATGCCCAGACGTGGGTCCCTTGCTCACTTTGCCACTGGATTCAAGCAAGCCTGGCTGATGACGGCTGGAATGCCAGAAACCGGTCCTAGGATGCTTGTTTCCGGTCCAGGGAAGACATGGCTTGGCAGTTCGGGCTGGACTGTTCCCATGAGGCACAGGTTCAGACTGATTTGCATATGGCCATGTCTGAACTGGGGTGGTGGAGTGAGCTAAAGAATGATGATGGATTAAACCCAGATCAGTTGACTGGGGGTGAGTGTTTGATTGGCTCAAACGTTCCGTCCATCATCCCCTTTTGTATCGCTTTGTTCGCCCCTAAGTTGGCGGGGGTATGCCCAGACGTGGGTCCCTTGCTCACTTTGCCACTGGATTCAAGCAAGCCTGGCTGATGACGGCTGGAATGCCAGAAACCGGTCCTAGGATGCTTGTTTCCGGTCCAGGGAAGACATGGCTTGGCAGTTCGGGCTGGACTGTTCCCATGAGGCACAGGGTCAGACTGATTTGCATATGGCCATGTCTGAACTGGGGTGGTGGAGTGAGCTAAAGAATGATGATGGATTAAACCCAGATCAGTTGACTGGGGTGAGTGTTTGATTGGCTCAAACGTTCCGTCCATCCTTTTGTATCGCTTTGTTCGCCCTAAGTTGGCGGGGGTATGCCCAGACGTGGGTCCCTTGCTCACTTTGCCACTGGATTCAAGCAAGCCTGGCTGATGACGGCTGGAATGCCAGAAACCGGTCCTAGGATGCTTGTTTCCGGTCCAGGGAAGACATGGCTTGGCAGTTCGGGCTGGACTGTTCCCATGAAGCACAGGGTCAGACTGATTTGCATATGGCCATGTCTGAACTGGGGTGGTGGAGTGAGCTAAAGAATGATGATGGATTAAACCCAGATCAGTTGACTGGGGGTGAGTGTTTGATTGGCTCAAACGTTCCGTCCATCATCCCCTTTTGTATCGCTTTGTTCGCCCTAAGTTGACGGGGGTTTGCCCAGACGTGGGTCCCTTGCTCACTTTGCCACTGGATTCAAGCAAGCCTGGCTGATGACGGCTGGAATGCCAGAAACCGGTCCTAGGATGCTTGTTTCCGGTCCAGAGAAGACATGGCTTGGCAGTTCGGGCTGGACTGTTCCCATGAGGCACAGGGTCAGACTGATTTGCATATGGCCATGTCTGAACTGGGGTGGTGGAGTGAGCTAAAGAATGATGATGGATTAAACCCAGATCAGTTGACTGGGGGTGAGTGTTTGATTGGCTCAAACGTTCCGTCCATCATCCCCTTTTGTATCGCTTTGTTCGCCCTAAGTTGGCGGGGGTATGCCCAGACGTGGGTCCCTTGCTCACTTTGCCACTGGATTCAAGCAAGCCTGGCTGATGACGGCTGGAATGCCAGAAACCGGTCCTAGGATGCTTGTTTCCGGTCCAGGGAAGACATGGCTTGGCAGTTCGGGCTGGACTGTTCCCATGAGGCACAGGGTCAGACTGATTTGCATATGGCCATGTCTGAACTGGGGTGGTGGAGTGAGCTAAAGAATGATGATGGATTAAACCCAGATCAGTTGACTGGGGGTGAGTGTTTGATTGGCTCAAACGTTCCGTCCATCATCCCCTTTTGTATCGCTTACTTCCATGAGGTATCCATAACTGAATTGTATAAAGATAAATTATCAAGACAACCCTCCCATCTGTTACAACACTTATAATAACTGAAGTCTAGCAGAGGGCAAAGACAGTTCCCACCAAGTGGCAGTCAGTCTAAAATAAACATCGGCACTAAAAGCGGGGGCTGGTAAAGCTGGTATAAGACACACCGTTTATAAACGGGCCATGTGATTGCCTGCCGAGACTGGGGAAGTTGGTGGTTCTGCATGAACTCCTAATGTCTCTCAAAATCCAGTGGAAGTGTCTGTGCCAGGCCAGCCATGATGACAGGGGGTGTAACTAGGATTAGATAACTAGGGCTGACCCCTGCACAGATTCCAAAGCAACTTCTACGTGTGTGTACACAAATAATGCTGCTTTCTACCATCAGATTAGCAACTCTTGCTTAAAAAAAAATTAAAGACATAATATTGACGCCTACAAACTCCATCACTTTCACTCGCATGCCCACAAAATATGACAGCGCTATACTGGGCATTCGACTAATGCCAGCCATTAGCAATCCCAAGTCTCTACCATGGCATGGTTTTTGTCCGGCAGGTACACTGTACTACTTTGCGTGACAATGCATGTGAAATGAATAAATGATTTATTATAACAGCAATGCTTTTAATGAAGTACTACATTCAGAAGAGCCTCTAATGTAGTAGTGTCATGATACAAGTAGGTATCATTCGAAGGGAGCATGCGCATTCCATAGCCTGTGCTTATGTAAATAAGCAAACTGATGGATGAATGGGTGGCTAAATGGCAGGACGGAGGAGATGTAATAAATTCATGCCCAAATCAGAATGAGCAGCAGTCTCTCTTCTGCTCTCTTACTTAAACGAGCAGGGAGCGGAGGCAGCGGGTATGCTTGGTAAGCTGGGGGAGAGGGAATGTGGTTCGGAGGGTTGCTGTTAGTGCAAGTGATAGTACCCCTAAAATGACAACGTGTACCTGATCAGTGGTCTGCTGTACTATACAGTCCATATCTGTCCAAGGAGACCTAGTGCCTCTTCGGTGAAAAATGAAGCGCGCTGAGGAACGAAGCTGCCAAGCGATGGAAGTCCGATGCAGAGGAATACCAAGTACGTCTCATTTTGCTCTGAGGATGCACTACTGATGGGGGGTGGGGGGGTCAGGGGGAGGCTCCGTGGCTTTCAGAAAAAAAATGCTGATCGCAATTAGAGGAACCATTCTGGGAAAGAAGAAAATGTCGCAGAGCAGAGAGCGGGAGGAGGGCGGGAGTGCAGGTGGCGTGCTCGCTCATAATTAAAATAACAAAGAAACTCTAAGCAGATGAAAAGCAGTATTTCCGCCATAGGACACTGATAAGATGTACACATGAAGAACAAGCACAGCGCAAGCGCTGTGCAGGCGAAACCTAACAACAGGAAATGGTATGCTACAAACATTAGAAACTGAGGAAAGTAAGTGGCAAGCACACGAAAGAAGGCGGGATGTAAGCCCCTTTTAAGATTTATATTAAATACATATAGATTTCACAAGCACAGAGCAAGCGCTGTGGAGGCAAAACCTAAAAAGGAAATGAGTGGCGACTACTGTTCAGCCACCTGATAAATCAGTTGGCCACGTGCCTTGAAGTCTTTGGGGCAGATTTACAACTTCTGGCGCATCCCTGCAAATCAGCAGGGATGCGCCAGAATAGTTGCGACACGCAATTCTCTCCTTGCGCCACCACGGAAGCGCCGCATTTACAATGCGGCGCACCGTGGCGCAAGGAAAGGCCGATGCGTGTCGCATCCTGTGGCGCAAGGGCGGCGCATTGCTGGAGTCGTGTCGCAAGCGCGACGCAACTCCAGCAATGCTCGTGGGCCGCCCATACCTAACGTGGTGCGCCACTCCTTACGCCTGCCTGAAGCAGGCGTAAGGATTCGTCGCAGCGGCGTCGGAAAAGTGACTGAGTGAAATCTTGTAGATTTCACTCAGCCACTTGCGAGGCGTTCCCTGCGCCGGAACGCCCCCCTGCTCCGGGAACGCCCACATGAAACCTGACGCAGGTTTCATGTGGCGCAGGGCTTTACTACGTGACGCATCTCCCTAGATGCGTCACGTTGTAAATACCCCGCAGCATGGCGCTGGCTTTACGCCGCCGTTGCGTCACAGAAGTGACGCAACGGCGGCGCTAAAGTGGCGCAAGGGGCTTGTAAATCTGCCCCTTTGTGTTTCTTATTGTATTGTGAATGAAAAAGCTAAGCTTGTGAATGTGTTGCTGTACACATGTAAATGTTGTTGAACCCTCTAAGCTACAGGTGAGTCGACACGTCAGTTGTTGTGTTCTGTTTATTGTGCGCTTGGAGCACAGACCGCCATCTCCACAGCACCAGGACAAGTGAACCCACATCAGGCACTCCAGCACACAGTGTAATTACATTCCGGAAAGATACACACCAATCAAAGAAAATCAGGAGATTTGGCCTTAAGGCATGTCAAAGTGTATAAAACAACAAACATTCACAAAGCCAATAGGTCTATTTTTGTTGATTGGTGGGTTTGTGTGCATGATCCCCTGGATAGAGGTAGGATAGCAACAAATTAACAAGGAGAGCCAAGCCACAGTTTAGTCAGAGTCTAGCTTGACTGTAGGGGACCATGCACGAGCCGATCCCTGAAAATGGCATGCTGCAAACATCATGTAAAATCTTTCAAAGTTCAAAAAATCGTAGTTCTTTAACATGTGGAAGCCTTTTACTTTAGTACATCAGATCATATGACTGCATTGATAGGCATTTATTATCAAATGAATTTAGAAACTTTCATGTCTCCTCCGCCCTGACAACAAATCCATTAGTGAACTAGGAGGCAAATGAGTTTTCGCAAGCACTCTGTGTTTGGCCTAGGCTCTTATTATACATGGAGCAACATTATAGACTATTAAATCAAAACATGAGAGGAATATTGTACAGCACAGGTCCTGAACTTACATGTTTCAAGATGTTTATCTCGGATCATTCTCCCATGATGTTAGCCCTAAGCACTGAGAGGCCCAGGTCTGCAATCCCGACTTCGAGGGTTCAAACCAAGGCGCTTAGTGACCCACCCTTTGCCACTAAGTTAGGAGAGGAGCTCTCAAGATATTTTGAAACAAATTGGGGTTCAGCGTCTTCTAGGGCTGTGGAATGGGAGGCTATGAAGTTGTTGATCTGGGGGATTTGCATTAATGCAACCTATGGTGTCCGTCAACAGCTTGAAACGGACATTAAGGTGCAGAAGGGGAAATTAGCAGAGTTGGAGACGTCGCTTCCGATGGCTCCTCATCTTCTAAATGACTGGCGGGCGGCATGGGAACAGCTGCTGGCGGCATTATATAGGCTTGAAAAGTTTCTTACACTGGGTATCGACAGCGTTTACATGTGGAGGGGGACCACTCCGGGGCCCTGCTTGCCAAATTGATTAAGAGCGAGAAGCTGGTATCCCCCATAGTGCAGATGCAATCCGGTGAGGGGCATACAGTACATAGTCATCAAAAAATCCTGGCAATCTTGGCCGATCATTTAGCCAGGGTGTATGCGGGGCGTCCCACTCTGGACATGGAGGGGATGGCTGGGTTTATGGCCGCTCTGGATTTACCTCGCTTGGAAAACGAGGCGAGCCAACTGTTGGAAGCCCCGATATCAAAAGAAGAAATCCTGGGGGCCATACAAGCTTTAAAGCAATCCAAAAGTCCAGGGAGTGATGTTCTACCGGTCAAGTTTTATAAAAATTTTGCACCCGTACTAGTAGACCACCTTTTGGAAGTTTACAACGAAGCGCTTCAGAGGCAAATACTGCCAATCTCTATGAGAGAAGCGCTGGTAGTTATGATACCCAAGGCAGACAGGGAAACCCGGTTGCCAGGTTCGTATAGACCAATTTCCCTTTTGAATATAGATATAACAATCCTGAGCGGGGTCCTGGCAGCCCGACGGCAACCACATATGCATCAACTAATTCATCCTGACCAAGCGGGCTTTATTCTTAAACGTAGTACTGCCCATAATGTACGGAGGCTCGCCCATGTATGGCACTCCCCCTCACTGGATCAGGAGGATTGTGCCCTGGCGGTATTGGATATAGAGCAGGCGTTTGATTCGGTTGGTTGGGTATATCTCTGGGAGGTCCTGCAAATAATGGGGGTGGGGTACAATTTCTTAAATGGGTACAAATACTCTACTCAGCCCCTCATGCCAGAATATGAATGGGGAGGTTGGTCTTGAGGGCCTTTATATTGCAACCCGGCACCAGACAAGGATGCCCATTATCGCCACTCCTTTTTGCAACAGCGATGGAGCCGTTGCGGCGGCTCTGAGAAGCGAAATTGCTGCATTTGGGATTCCACTGGGGGAGACTAATCATGTGGTATCCATGTACGCGGACAATACTATTGTGTACCTCCGGCAACCTGTTCAAGCAATACCAATATTGTCGGACGTCCTCCGGAGGTTTGGGAGTGTATCTGAGGGGCAGATTAATCCCGGGAAATCAAAATTGATCCCAATGGGAAGGTTGGTTTTGCTCTCAGATGGGGGGTTGCCGGAGGTGGGGCTCCCATGGGTGAGTACCGCACCCAGGTATCTGGGGATCAAATTGGGTGCGATGGCTGAACAGTACCTGACGCTCAATATAGGGAAGGTAATCGAGGGAATACGAGGTTCGGTGCGATTCTGGCAGGGATTGCCTCTATCTCTTATGGGAAGGATAGCCATAGCCAAAATGATCATTCTACCGAGATGCCTCTATGCGATCCAGTATTCCCTCTTCAAAATACCTCGACAATTTTCCGTAAGTCTAGATAGCTTATTAGTAGATTTATTGTGGGGCACTAAGTGTAAAAGGGTTAGCCTGGCCACACTGCAAAGAACGTGGCAGGATGGGGGATTGAAGGTTCCCTGCCTGGAATTTTATTATATGGCCTCACAGCTGCAACATGCTGTGAACTGACTGGATGATGATGACAACTGGGAAAAGAGCTTGCTGGCGGGAACATTTGGGGATCAGCCGCTACCTGAACTGCTAATGATGGGGGAAAAAGTTCCCCAGACATGCCCATACATAATTCGACATGTGGCGGAAATATGGAAACTCACGGTCAGAAAGGTGCTGCGACGGGTGGCCTACGCCCTGGACATGCCTATGGGTAGTACAACCCTTCTCTAAAATCTTGGCTTCTATGTCTGTACGTAGATGGCAGGAAGGGGATGCCTGACGATGGGAGACCTATATGATAATAAACAGTATATTACCTAAGAGCAGGATATGGACACCTTTGGTTTGGGCACTGGGCAGTTCCTCCAGTATGAGAAAATAGCTCAGGTGGCTAGGGAGCTATGACCCACATTTCCAGAAGAGCCCCCCATTACTAACTTACTACAGGTCCTGCTAGATATGGCCCAAGGACGAAGACTTATGTTGCATCTGTATCGGGCAATCCAAGAGGACAAGATAGGTCAGACACTCCCTGTACAGACAAGATGGGACACAATAGTAGAGGACCCCATAACAGCTAACAACTGGAGTAAAATTCATGAGGGAGTGAAGCAGGTGAGTTCGAACACTCGCTTTAAATTGATACAATATAACTTTGTCCATCAGACATACCTTACCCCCAAAATATTAAATAGGATCTACCCGGACCGCTCGGGGCAGTGTCCCAGATGTGGAGAGGTGGACGCCGACTGTTAAAAGGTGGTTCTGACACTCTAAGCCGCCCGGATTTTTCGCTTTTTGAGCACCTATTTGTTGAGCTTTTACAGTGGGAGAGCCTCATAAATTGGGACTCATCCACAGTGAACTCATGATGAAAGAGACTGCATGTGGATTTTACTGGTGACCCCTAGCTTGACTAGGCCGCTGTGCAGCAGCTGGAGTAAGGGGCACCGGGCTGGTTACATGCAGACACATGTGTACATGCGTGTACACACGTGTACGGGCTGCGCAGGGGAGATTCCTGGCGTGCGCAGCCCAGGAGCAGATACAAAGTGAATGGTGTGGCAGGACTTATGCAGAATTGGGTGGTGACAAGGAATAGGCTTTATACACTGGGAAGAAACATGCCAGGGAAAGTCAGTGTGTTTTACTGTTTTCACTTCATTATTCCCCTATGGGGATGTGGAGCCCATGGGCTAGTTTCACTTTCCTAAGGCCTACAACTTCCAGACACGAACTAAAGTCCACTGTAACTGGTGTGAGAAGGAGTATTCTGCAGAGTCCAAAGTCATATTTGTACTGCTTTTGGGTCATCCAGAAATGTTATATTTCTCTGAGTCAGCTCATAACCAGGGCCTGGCTGGGGGCTGATCCCAGCAGGCTGGATTAATGACCTTTCTTCCAAGAGCGAAGACCTCCTCTCCATGAAGAGAAGATGGGTGGAGCTACAGGCTAATCCATCAGCAGCTGTCACCTGGTGCCAGGCACCCAGCTGCACAAGGGAGAAGGCAGCTCTGGGGGGAAGGGGCTTTCAGAGACCATGTGGCAGGAGACCCTGGACGACACCATCTTGAACCAACCCAGAGGCCTGGGCAGGAAGGAGGGAGCAGGGGCAGAGAAGTGATGTGTCGCTGTGTGATAGGGCAAACAGAGACTTCCTGCCAGCCCCCTTCCCAATTCTTTAAAAGTGTTTGCACCGGAAGAGAAGCTCTCTCTGGGGTGTGGTCTGCTGAGGCATGGGTGCTGGAGCCTGGCGCAATGGGCAGTTGGAAGGAGGAACCCCCTGACTGTCCCAGGATCCTGAACAGCGCCAGGAGAAGAGACCATTGCGCAGAAGCAGGGGCCTCTGCGCAAGGAGAAGAGAGGCCCAGGAGGAGAGCCAGGCGAAAGACTGGCGCAGGGAGCCAGTGAAGACAGCTCCCTGCTGAATGCACCCTCCTTGAGACCAGGAGGGCGAAGGAGAGTGTTCCCAGTGGCTGGGGAGCGCCACCAGGAGCAAGAAGAGGCCAAGATCACGACGATCGGACTTGTGGGGGCTGAGGTAGGCCCCCCAGAAGGTAGGCGACCTATGACCCTTGGCCCACTGACGACGAAGCGCGTGGGGCTCCGCCGCCGGTCCAGAAAATGCCCCCGGGGTGGGTCAGGTCCCGGGGGCTGCCCCCAAGAGAAGATAAGTCGGGGAGCGCCGTCGCGCTCCCCGTGAAGGTGCCGCCGCGGGGTGCCAGGAACCCACCCTGGCCCCCGCCAAAAATAAAGCCGGGGAGCGCCAGTGCGCTCCCCGTGAAGAATTGCAGAGGGAGGGGCCCGGGATCCCAACTCCGGGCCCCGTGTGAGGAAGACGGAGGCGGGGGAGCGCCATTGCGCCCCTCGTGAAGATGAAAGTCGGGGAGCGCCGTCGCGCTCCCCGTGAAAATGTGCCCAAGGTGCCCGGGACCCCATCCCCGGGCCCCAAAGAAGAGGAAGAGGTGGTCGCGGGGTACCAGGAGCCCACCCTGGCCCCCGCAGAAGAGGGAAGTTCGGGGGCCCGGGACCCCATCTCCGGGCCCCGACGTGATGGAAGGCGGAGCGGGGAGTGCCGCTGCACTCCCCCGAGGCCAGCTGGAGAAGCGCTGGCCTCCGTGTCTGCCCGCCGGAGCGGGCAGACCAGAACTGCGTGGCCGGCTCCCGTGGCAGCACGCGAGGCTGCTGGCCGGGCGGGGAGCCGGCGGGGGCAGCCGGGGGTTGGGCTCCCCGGGCTGCCCTCCAACAAAAGAGGCAGGTGGGGGTCCCAGGTGAGACCGGGACCCCAAAACCAGAGGCACAGCACTGCGGGGCCCGGGTGGGACCGGGCCCCCGAAAACCAGCAGAGCAGCCGGGGGTGGGCTCCCCGAGCTGCTCGAAGAACCACTCACCTGGCATGAGGGGTCCGGGTGGGACCGGACCCCCAACGGCCTGAAGACGCGGCGTGAGGCCGCCAGCGGTGCCATCGCAGCTCTCCTCAAGCAGCAGGGGAGCAGCTGCTATGTTATGCACGACAACGTGGAGAATCGCCCCATAATGCCTTGCAGGCCTGGACCGGCCTGCAAGGGAAAAACAGCGTTTTCTCTACTCGTGGGGGCCCGAGGAGGACGTGGTCTCCACTAAACGTGTGACAAGGTGCAGGGGGAGCTGCAGGAGCAACGCAGTCTCCCCCAGCACGAAGAAGAGGAGTCCCTCCCTAAGTCTCATGGGGACTTGAAAAGAATAACCCCTCCAGGGCTCAGCCAGTCTTTATCAGCCTCCCCATGGCTGGAACTTTTGTTCTACAGCTGGGGGTGTCTCAGGGATTGCCTCAAGGAGTGAAGGGCTGAGTGGGGGATGTCTGGAGAAGGGCATCCCCTGGAGGTGAAGTGGTGTAATTGCACCAGAACTGCATTTAGTAACGTTATTTCTTTTAGAGGGACTGAAAGTCACATGTGTAATGTGAAATACCTGTGTAAGGTGATGTCATAAGCCAAATGGGGTTATGTTGCTCGACATTCCTGCTAGGGTGTCTGGCTGTATTTGCTTAATCCTGTGATTTCATCTGTGATGCCTTTAGGGGCTGTAATTGCAGTGCATTATAATGATTAACAAATGTGATGAGTACTGTCATTCTAAGGTGATGCTTAAACATGTATTCTTGCTGCTGCGCTTAGGTGAAGAACAATCCAGACTGTTAGCCCCTAAGATGTAGAGGTGTATCCTGTATGGTCAGTGGGAGATGCTCAGTCAGGATTATGTGTCACCAGGGCAGGGGTACCTATTTTAAATGCTTGTTGAGGTAATGGGGTGGGTTGTCACTGGGATGGTGCCAGTGCGCAGGGCCCTCGCTCCAGGTTATGTTCAACTAACTGCATTAGGGGGCAAGATGATGTGCATACATGGGAGTGGTGGTACCAGACCCACCCCCTGCGGGAGGGGTGGAGATGTTATGCAATGTCACAAAGTAATTCCAACAGCTTATGTATATTTGTAAATTGGTGCATAGTAGTGTGTGTGTTTAATAAATGTACTCTTACTTTTATAAAGCAAAGTACAGACTGGACAATCAATTATTGAGTGTTATTTCTGCGCACCTGTAATGGCGATTACTAGCCCACACCACCTCCCTTGAGTAAGCCTCAGACTGCTCTGCAACGCTACCCTCTGAGAGTCAGGCGCTACAATTGGGTGTTTGGTTCCCAGTGAAGGACAAATGTAGTCATGTTATTTGTGCAGGCCTCACAGATACTGCCTTGTTTTCCAACACAGACTTTATACATATGTCATAGTTTTGCTTGGATCTGTGCCCTTACTGGACCGACGTCCTGGCTACGTTACAAGAGGCAATGGGGTGGGTGATACCCTGAGAGATCCACACGGTATTACTTGGTTTGCTGCCCTGACCTAAAAACAAGAACCTCAGTAAGAAATTCGTTCTCCTGGGTCTGGTGCTGGCAAAGCGCCGTGTAGCTATATCGTGGCTGAGTCACAGTCCACCTAAAGTGTCGCAGTGGGTGTGGGATGTGAATGAATGGGCTACAGCTGAACTGGTTCTAATGCAACATATCAGACAGGATGAAAAACTAGAGGATGACCTACGGGCCTGGAGGGCAATGCTGAGGGACATGCAGACTGATCGGTCGCCCACTGCTTCCCCGATTAATGAAACAGGAAGTGAACAGTCAGCAAGACAATAAGTTGACGATTACGAGAGGTAGGAGGATACACAACCTAGAAATAACAGGTGGCACACAGGGATGGACATAAGGAAGAAGAACATACACCCAGACATGGAAAGGGGGTTGGTATAGTTAAGGGAGGGGGGGGGTAGTTCAGTTTAAATAATAAAGGTTTTTGGTGATCAAGCGACATCAGTTAAGGGAAAAATATCACACTGGAGGAGGAAGCAGAGGGAGGCAACAATACAGGTAATGCTGCTTTATGAGGAATAGAACAGTGTATGTATACGCCTTATGTTTGTTTATTTTTCTCTTATCTCTTGGTTAATTGATTTTCCTTGCAGCAAAGTTTCAGAATATGTTTAAAATGCTGTACCCTTTATTCCTGTCTCAAATGCCAATAAAGATATTAAAAAAAATTAAAATGTTTCAAGATGTTTTCCTATGCAATAATGAAGAAGAAGAAGGTGTGGTCAAATAAAATATTTGCCTAGGATCACAGAATTTGGTCAAGCAAGGAAGCAGATATTTATCACAGTTTTTATGGTTTCCCATTAGGAATTTCAGCCACTAGAGGGGTATCTCTTCCTCTTGTTCTACAACAAGGGTTAATGTTTGTCTTTAATTCTTCTGACATGAGGACAAAAAGTGGTTTGCAGGCAAAAATCACCTGAAAGCTCATCCGCTTTTGGGCTTGATGGTCAAATAGGAACTCAAAATAAACCAGAGCCAAGCATCGGGCCTGAGGATGGTTTGAGCCTTTAGTGGCTCGTCCCCTGTACCTGTGGATGGCTGAGTGGTTCAATGTAAACATAGGCTTATCACTGACTGTATGGCTGAGTGACTGGATGCATGAGTGAATGCATTGACAGAGCAACCAGATTTTGAACACCAAACACTGGGACGCTGCTGTAGATGCAGGACTGCAACTTGCCAGTAACTATGGGGATATAATTACAACACCCACTAACACTGAAGAGGGTCTAGCAGAACTGGGCCTGTACACTCTTCACTTGTTGTCTGTACAAATGCAATAGCCCACTGCCATATGAGCACAAAGCACCATCAAAGCAGCAGGACGACTGGACTTGGGTACATGTACTTCCTCTGCCTCCCCCACTGCCACAAATATTGTTGCACAGGCAGTGGGGCACAGGTCAGTACATAAGGGCAGGTTACACTCAGTGCCGGAACTGGAACCAATTTGCTCCATGAACAGATCAATTGGGTGTCAAGGGATGGCCGCGGAAAGGGGGTGGAGTCACAAGGGCAGAATCATCAAAAGTAGAGTCTGACAGTCAATGTAAACATTTAATTTTTTTAAACTCTGCGGCAAAGAAATTAGCCTTTCAGGCTGCAGTGGCAAGCTGGGAGCCATTTTGTACCTGGTCTTACTCAGGCTGGTACAATCTGCTGCAGCCCTGGGAAGACACTCTCACTTACATGCCCTAGGTACCCTTGGTACCATATACTAGGGACTTGTATGTAAGTCAACTTATGCCAGTTGGGGCGTAGTCAATTCAACATACATTTTGTAAGGGGTTAGAGCACTGGCACTGAAGTATGGTTAGCAGGCCTCAGTGCACTCTCAGAGTCGAAAAACCAGCAGCATCAGTATAAAGCTTGGGGTGATCATGCAAAAAGAGGCATTTCCTTACAGATAGCCTATAGTAAAATACATAGGAAGTGCAGCAAAAGCGGGTAGGTCACCCCTGGGAACTTTTACCCCATTGGTTAGGGAGTGACAAGGAATTTCTCCAACCCACAGCCTGGCACTGGGAATAAATGTGGCACCCCCAGAAGTCACTTCAGAAAACTCCTGGACCTGTGAAATCAGAAGAAGTACTACCCTCCTGTCTGAAAGAAGACCGGACCTCCTTGCAACCTCTATGCCTTGAACCCAAGACCCCAGAATTGTCTTCAAGGGTCAGTTGGCTGACCTCCTTTTTGAGCTACCAGAGGCCTTTTTCCTGCAACTGCCCAGCTGACCAGTTCAATCTGGACCTAGCCTAGACCCTGCTGCTGGCCTCTGTTGGAGTGACTCCTAACCCCAAGTGGTGCCCAAGTCCTGGAGTCTTGGCTGGTATTAGAGTATACTCCTCCTACACAAACTGTAAAAGCTTGGACTTAGAAACCTTTTGCTAACCTTTCTTCCAAAGAACCAGTGGGAGGCCGAGACAGCCATTGAGCCGAAGCGGTGGAATTGCTGGTCGGATTCATCTTGCTGGTTTGCCTTGCTGAAGGAGATCTGACTTCCAGAAAAGTTTCTAAATCCGAAAGTAGAGGTCTTCTTTTGGACCGAAGCTGAGCAGCAACCGTCAACGTCGAAGCCTTCCTGGGCAAAAACTTTGGACTTCGCCCACTCTGAGCTTTCCTGTTGTTGCTGATGACCACACCGGGACCCCACTCTTCAGCAACCCACCATCATGGAGACTGCTCTGGATCCAGCTTTCAGCTTGCCTTGCCAGCCACTGGTCGACTACCTCTTTTTCTCCACAAGAGTTTCTAAGTCAAAAGGTAAACTTCCACTGGGATGAACCTGATCCCTGTATCTGGGCTGCACTCTATCACATTCAACCTTAACTTCTGACTTTGACCCGGTGTAGCATGACCAGATGACCACAGTTGGCGCTTTGAGCTTTTTGGCACTATTATTAATTGAAAATTGAAAATCCAAATCTCTGGTTCTACTGATTGTTTTTTTGTCATTTTATATGTCATTTTATGGATTACAATGTACTCTATTTTTTTAATTGGTTTGGTATTTTTCTTGTGTAGTGGTTTCACTTTATTTGTGTACTGCATAAATCCTTTACAAATTGCCTCTAAATTAAGCCTGACTGGTTTGCGCCACACTACCAGAGATTTAAGGACAGGATTATTTAATGTCTTTCGTGGTTCACCCTGACAAGGATTGTGATTATTATTGGAGGTGGGTTCTCACTTTCCCAGGGATAATAATACTTGTATGATAACTCTGATGGTTATTGCACTTGCTATAGAAATTTGTGTTTTGTCTAGTCTGTTTTGGCTCATAAGAAGGTAGTATAGTATAGATGGTTAATATGCTTGCTACTAAGCACATTGTGTAGCATGCAGATCACAGATGTGTGTTTTATGTAGATAGGTAAATGGGTTACTGCTTTGGGCACAGAGATCCTTATGTTACTTACAATTCATATGTTGCAATACTTCTAATATAGCGCAGAGATGCATAAAAAGCATCAAGGAATTGCATGCAAATTACAAATCATGAATGTAGAACATTATTGTTTATTTTTCTCACAAGGTTGCTGAAAAGGGTTCCTTTTGGTAGTAATAAAGTCTTATTAGTACAGCCAAACCCAACCACTGCATTACATTTTAAATTCTGACTTTGTGTTTCCTCCGACCACAAGCTCTTGACATAGGATGCCTACCGGTAAGGTCTAAGGACGATATGTAGCTTCTAAACCTTGCAACCCTCATTGTCTTATGTAACATTTTCTATATATGATTTATTGTCTCTGTATAATGTTTGTGTGTGATGTAAAATGCTCTGACACCCTACATTGGAATGAGTAGCGCTCCAAAAAATAAAAATGCTTTTAAAATTATTTGTGTTATTACTCATACAGACAGATACATCTGACATTCTTACAGTGCATGCATGCATGCATATTTGTAATATACAAAGGTTGAACAAAGTCGAAAACCTGTTTCTAGATCATAGTTTCTCTTAAGTACTTGTAAAGTGATAACAAGCTGTGTGTTTTGTTTCCCCCATTGTATTTCCATCTAGGTGTTAAGGTCCAGATAGTTCGCAGCTAGGATGATACTGAACATAAGGAGGGCTGACGGCCTTTTAAATCAGACCTTTGTATTGGGCCCAGCTGGAAGTGAGAATGAGAAAGACGCTTTAGGGCCTCAATGTTGCTGCTCAGAACAGGAAGCATGCAAAGTGCGGGCACTGCTAAATGTGTCCTGTGTAGTGGGGCAAATTCAGAATATATGACAGGGGCCAGACCTGATCCCAGATCCCGTTCAATAATAGCTGTCAGATCACAGATCTGGGTGGATTCCCCTCATTTCTTTCACTGGTTATACTGCTTCCAGTTTGCAGGCTGTGGTATGTACATGGGATGTGCAGGTGTTTAGATGGTCCTTCCTGGAGGGGACAGAGGTGGGGTATGCTGCTGAGACTGCAGGGAGCACGGTCCATTAATAAGGAGCATTGCACAAACAAATGTACTGTCTGCTCTCTTAGGGGCAGGGTCCAGCGCCCAGGATGCTAGAGGGGTGTGGGACATTAATAAGGCCAGATGTGTACAGACACATTGCTTCTTTCAGGCAAGTGAATGGAAAGGAGGGGATGGATGGTTAACTGGCAAGAGCAATCTCCCCAGTAACGGAAAGCGTCCTTTCTGCAGGCTGGAGACTTTACAGACTTGCTTCCTGGAGCTTGCACATGTACAGCAGATGCAGATGTTAGGCAGAACCTTCCTGCAGGCCAGGCAGGTGCACCTTATATAAAGGTGTCCAGAAGGTAGGTAACAGTCCTTCTGCATGGCCGCCCCGAATTTCCACACACCAGGCCACTCAGGCTCATGCACAATGGGGCTGTGCAGGCTGAATTGCTTCGGCTTCTGTTGACTCCGCTGTCTTGGAATGATAAATGACAGAGTGGTTGAGCCAGTAAACTAATAGGCAGTGCCAAGCCATAACCAAGCCAATGGTCTGGCTTGGCCCTGTAGAAGTTGTTTCTTGATTAGAGTTATATGTGCATACTAGTA
The DNA here is from genome assembly GCA_963921515.1 of Calotriton arnoldi. Taxonomy (NCBI): domain Eukaryota; kingdom Metazoa; phylum Chordata; class Amphibia; order Caudata; family Salamandridae; genus Calotriton; species Calotriton arnoldi. The sequence goes on along the minus strand of CAWUFW010022306.1, from coordinate 57,182 downwards.
TGAATCTGTGGCAATTTAAGTGAAAATTCTGAAATGTACAGAAATATGTTTTTCTGACTGATGCTCAATTAGGCCCCAACAAGGCTTCAACTCTATTTTGAAGTAATATGGGTGCAGCCTCATAATATTTATTGTGTGTTTATATTTCTCATTTGACACCTCATGCTGCAAAATGTGCACAGTTTCTTTTGTAATAACATGCTGTTCTATGGAGGAACACTGGAATCCAAACAAGGGTTCAAGTATAACACTCAAATAATTAAACCACCCAAAAAGGAGACATATAAGAAAAAATGGGAAGAGAGGGAAGAAAAGACAGCACAATATTATTTGGGCACAGGATACCCATATATACAATATTTCAATGAAGTAGAAATGTTTTGTTTATTATTATTAACAAAGTTAGACAAACAATCATAAGACAATAATGGAGCTCATAGGTTTACACAAACAGTACAAAAAATACAGTGTATAATCAAACAAAGTGGCTGAGGGACAATATACAAGGAGGGGGTTCAGAAAAAACAGAAACAGTACGCAGCAAAAAAATGTGTCCTCTTCATTTAGGGCCACATTAAAGTGTCGACGGCGTTTTGACCAAAAATGAACTTAGAAGGTCATCATCAGGACAAGACAAATAACTTAGGAGCGTCCAAGCAATTTTCAATGGAGGAAGCCTTTAGATACTTCTCAAGGCTCTTCCTGCTCACAGTCTGTATTGCATTCACTCACAAGTCATTCCATTGTTTATGTAACTAGTTTGTTCAGACACCTCCAATGACATTGGGTCAAATAAAGTTTAACAATATTCAAACTAGGGATTAGTGCTAACCTGCTTGGGTACTATAACGTTTTATAATGTTTGTATGAAACCGAGTTATTAGTTGAGGAGGGAGGAAGCCCCAATCAAATATTAAATACAATCCCTGTCAGGGTGAACCCAAAAAATTCACTGAGTTAACCTGTGTTTAACCCTCTGGTAGCTTAGCAAAAAAGCAGTCAAGCTTAACTTAGAGGCATTGTGTTACGTATTTATGCAGCACACAAACAGTAATAAAGTAAAAACACAACACAAGAAAAATACTAAGTCAATTAGGAAAAAAAGAGTGAATTTTTATAAATAAAATGACACCTAAATAAACAAAGTCCAGTCAGAAGAACAGGAGATATTAATTTTTAAAGTTTTAGCTAAACATTGTGCCAAGAAGCAGAAAGCACCACTCACGATTATCTCCTTGCTCTAGACCGGGGGAAAGTCTCAAGTTCAGGTAGACTGCGATGGAGCATGGGTTGGATACAAGGACCAGGTTAGTCCCACTAAAAAGTTATCCTCTCGAGTACGGCAAGAAGTCTTCCGTTCGAGGGGGCCGTGAAGATAAGGCTTCCAGCACAAAGAGCAGGTCGAGCATCGCGGACAGTCGTTGCTGTAGCACGAAGAGCCGGTCATCACTAGAGCTTCGCGTTGGTTGATCGCTGCTGACAGTCTCTGTCGGCACAAAGTGCAGGTTTCAGGTTTGTCACGGACGGTCACTGTTGGTTGCAAGAACAGGTCCCGCTGAAGCTTTGTGTTGGGGGTCTCCGCTGGTGGTTGATTCTCAGTGTGAAGAACTCACTTTGTGGTTACGAGGTCCCCAAAAATTATTTTTCTTCACCTTCTCTTCAGGAGAAGCTCTATCACTGATGCCAGCCAAGGACCCAGGACCTGGGGGGCACCTCCTGCGGATCAGGACTTACTCCAGCAGAGGGCAGTAGCGTTGCTTAGCCAGGTCCAGTTGATGCTGGTCACCTGGGCATTTGAAGGGAGGCCTCTGTAAGCTTGTTCTTTCCCTGTAGCTCATACAGGAGATCAGCCAACTGACCCTTGTAGTCACTCTAGATAACCTGGGATCAAGGCAAGCAGGTTCAATCTTCCTTCTTCAGACAGCAAGGCAAGCCTTCCAGCAGCAGGGCATCCCTTCTGGCAGGAGGGCAGTCCTTCTTCTGAATCTTCCAATGGTCCAGGAGTATTTTGATGAGAGATTCTGAAGGTCCCATTTTTATACCTGGTACCAGCCTTTGTGTCGGTGAATTCCCTGACCTACCCCCAAAATTGGTTCGGGTCAGTTCTTCCTCTTCCCCTGGCTCCAAACTGTCTATGGTGACAAAGACAAGAGCAGGCCTGGTGTCAGGTTCCTTTGTGTGTACTGCAGGTAGGGCCCATTGAAATGTAATCAAGGCAGGGTAAAGCTCCTCTCCATATCTCACTATCTGGAAGCAATACACAACCCACCACAGCAGAGCCATTCACAGTCATGTGACCCAGGACACTGGCAAGAAGGCACAATTGGTTTGGGGCAGAAAAATATCAATTGTCTGAAAATGGCATTTTGAAAATTGTAACTTAAATCTGACTTCACCATACACGAGGATTTCAAATAACACTTAATTTGAGTGTAAACATAATTTCTCTATCTGCTCCCAATCTGAAGTTAGCACATACTAAGTGTAATAAGGCAACCCAGTGTTAATCCATGAGAGAGATAGGCCTTACATCAGTGAAAAACGACTTTAGGAGTTTTTGAATGTCAGGACATGTGGAACTTAAACACACATGTTCTATTTTTTAAATGCCATGCATCCTGTTCCATGAATCTTTAAGGTCTGCCATAGGGTTGACTTAAAAGTATTAAAAAGGAAGGTTTAGAACTGACAAAATGTTTGTTTTGCAAGGTCGAAATAGTAGTTTAAAACTGCACTACAGGTTGCAGTGGCAGGCCTGAGACATGTTTTAAAAGGCTACTTTAGTTGGTGGCACAGTGAAGGCTGCTGCCCACTAGTAGCATTTAATTTACAGGCTCTGGGTACCCAAAGTAACATTTACTAGAGACTTATGAGTAAATTACAAATGCCAATTAGGTGCAAGTGTTTGGGACAGAGCACAAGCACTTTAGCACTGATATGCAGGTGTTAAAGTGCACAGAGTCCTACTGCTAACTAAAAACAAGTGCAGAAGAGTAAGGGAGTAAAGGAAAAAAAGCTGGGGGGAGTACCACCCCAAGGATGTCAGCTCTAACAATGCTGAATTGTGATTTTTCACTGAAAGGCTACATTTGCTTATCTGATGCCAACTGTTTATTTTTAATTACTTTAAATGGTAGAATTAACTAAAAAAGACCCTCAAATTGTAGGTGAGCCAGACGTCTTTTCTGAGCCTCTAAGGATGCTGCCCGATTTCTTGTCGATTTGGTGCACAATCTGGATTTAGTCTTTTCTTCAGATTTTGCTTATTGCTTTTATCTATTTTCAAATGCTAGAAGTCTTTGTGGTAATTGATATTTTTGTCCTTTGACTGATTTATTGAGAATCAATACATATTTTTCCTTTTGTCTTACATTTTAATATTTTATTAAACCTTCATATTTTTCCTCAATTTTCTGATCTCAAATTCCCTTTTTGAGTCACTCCTTACTTATTGACTGTATCTTGAAATGCTGTTTTGAAATCTTACCTTAGGGACACAATGTCTCATCTATTCTTGAGGACACCTTCACCGACCCTAAATGTCTGGATGCTCATCTCTATTATACAATTATTTAAGAGATAGCGTGCTCCCACAGATCTAGGAGCCATAACATGAGCCGTGCCCTTATGATATTTGGCTTGTATATAGTTAAAAACAGGATAAAGACACTTCAAAACTATAAAAGTGTATTTATTTAACATGATGCAGTGTTTCACTTTAGTACATTAGAGATAATCTCTGCATCAAGTGATATTTATCAGAAGTGAGCCTCTAGGCTTGAAAACATTAATGCACCTGCCTCCACTGCCCTGACAACAACGCTATCAGTGAACCAAGAAGAAAGTCTGTTGACATAGATATATTGTATGTCACATAGGTTGGTATTACAGAGAGAGCAACATTTAGGTCTAATAAAACATGCAAGAGAGCTTTTTTACAGCGCTCAACCTTAACTGCTGTATTTTATCTTACTACTTACTGCCTGTTATGCCACCTGGAAGGTAGGGCAGCCATGAAGAACCTCCACTTCTGTCCGTCTTTGTGCAAGTTTCTCCATAGTGCCCCAGCTGTTGTTCGGGGTCTTCATTTATGTTCCAAACTTCGTCTCAGTTAGAAATTGAGTTTCTAGTTGGCAGAGGTATGCACCCTATCCAAGCAGGAACCACAATCCTAATCAGGGTCAGTCATACACACACCTTAAACTAACCTGTGCTCACCTCTGGTAGCCTGGCACAGAGCATTCAGGCTTAAGGTAAGAGGCAATGTGTACAGTATTTGTGCAACACTTAATACAGTAAAACAGTGAAAAACACCACACAAAAATATTCCACACCAGGTTACAAAATAGAGCTTAATTTGATTAACAAAACAAGACCAAAAGGACAAACATCCAATAAGTAGAATTGGAGTTATCAATTTTTAAAGAATATTTTGAAATATAGTGCTTAGAGTCATAAAGTGCCCACCAGGGCTATCTATTAGAGCTGGACCGGGTCAAATCTGAAAAGTCAAGCCAACCATGATAGAGCGTGGATCAGATACAGAAGCCACGCAGGCCCCACTGAAACAGTACCTTCACAGAGAAAAGTGTGGACATCAAGGAGCAGCTGCGAGGAGCGGAGGAGGCGATGGGGCGCCGCCGATCTGAAATATTGTAGGCGATGTGTCGACTCTGAGCCGCGCAGTTGGGTCCCACATCGTCGTTGAGTTCCGGGTCGATGAATGAAATGTGTCATAGTCGGGCCGCATAGTCGGATTCCGCGTAGTCGTCAAGCTGCACTGTCGACATTGTGGAGTCCTTGAAGTGGCGGTGTGTCGGCGGCGAATGCATCATTTTCGACTGGTGCAAAGCAGCCAGGAAAACAACCTCCAAGGGCCCAGGACTGGATTGGCACAACTTGGCAGGGCAGAACTCACAGTTGGCAGAGTCCAGAAGCTGTAGCAGGGTTGAATTAAGTCTTTGGTGTCCTTGAGACTTCAGAACAGGAGGCAAGTCAGCAAGCCCTTGGAATCACTTGTTTCTGAGGATGTAGAGATTTAGGTCCAGTACTTCTCAACACCAGGCAAGGGGCAGCAGGCAGCAGGGCAGGCACAACAGAGCAGAAGCAAATCCAGCAGAGTCCAACATAGTGTCAGTCCTTTCAGCAGCACAGCAGTCCTTCTTCCTGACAGAGTGTCCTAAATTCTAGAGTGTACTGAGTTGGTGGTGTCAGGGGTCCAGTACTTATACCCAGATGTACCTTTGCAGTAGGAGAAACATCAGAGAGAGGCCTTTGAGTGCACAAGGTCCCTGCCTTTCCTGCCCTGGCTCCAGACTCACTACAAGGGGATATGCAGTTCTTTGTGTGTGTGGACAGGCACAGCCCTATTCAGGTACAAGTGTAAGCTCCTCCCTTCTATTTAGCTTAGGAAGGTCCAGCAGCCTGGTAATGGGCCATCAGGATGTGAATGTCACACCTCAGCTCCCTTTGTATGTGAATGTCTGGAGGGAATGCACAAAGCCCAGCTGTCACCCACCCCAGACATATATTCAGAGACAGGCTCAGAGAGGCACAGAATGGTAAAAGTAAGGAAATGGCAACTTTCTAAAAGTGGAAAAGGAAGAGGGGTTTGGCAAGTAATACTGTCAGCAAGGCTAGGCCACTAAAAACGATCAAAAATACATATGCCAGTACTGACGATACTTTCACAAAATTATTATTTACCTTTGTGATCTCACAAGTGAATTACTGTGATCACCATTTATTTTCATCTTATTCGCCAAAACACTTATTAATTTTCTGAAAATAGTCGTAGACAGCGGACCTACAAACAAACATAACATACAGTACATCAACCATTTTTGGTTATGGTCACCCTCATGACATTTAACATAGCATAACAATCTCACATAAGGTTCGCAAAAAACAACAGCAAATGATATATCAACAACAACAGGTGTACCCCAGTTCTGAAATTAAACGCCCAACGGGAGCTTACATAACTTCACCATTACTAACAGCTCCTGCCAATTGGGCCATAACCAGAAGGTGCAAACACAATTTGTATGAGGTCTGGCTGCTAACAGGGATTTGCCAATTATGCCATTGGATTAACTCACTCCCTGCATGCCAGTAATGTTTCTTAAATGCACTCCCTAGTTCTAAACACTGTTGACGTACTTTGAATTCTACACCAATTTCAGGCTTCTCCTCAGGACTCAGAACTGCTGGACACTAAAAGAAAAACATAAGGGACACATTTAGTGCTTTTGGCTCCTCACAAGAGAGCCTTGAGCCGAGTCAGAACCATGCATCTGTATGGTAAAACCTAGGGAAGAGTAATTTATACTTTACCGTAAGGAGATCTTTGCAGTTGGGGTGGAGATCTCCCAATTGTAAAGTATAGGGAAAAGTTCCCTACACTTTACCATAGGGATATCACCACGGTGGCAAAAACATTTCTCATGGTAAAGTATAGGGAAAAGTTAAAAAGTGTAATAAAGTTGGAAAACGTTTGTCAAAATATTTTAATTTTAAATATTAATGTAAATTAATGTTACATATTCATTTTAAATGTAGAATTAAATACAAAATGCTAGAACCGTAACTAAATTTTTAAATAACATTTTAACTAATGTAAATTTATTAAATTACATGAAATTCTTTTCCTCAAGTTTAAATTAAAAAATAAATTCCCAAATATAAAGAAGCAAAATCTTTATTATGCATTAATAATTAAAAGTGACGTATAAATTAACTTAAATTAATTCAAAGTAACTTGTGTATTTTAATAAAATGTATTGTTACATTAATTTAAAATCTAAAAAGGTTATTAAAATATTTTATAATTAGATACAACTATTTTTATATATTTGTTTAAAATCAAATCATAATTATTTATATTTTTAACTATTCTAAATAATTTAATATACATTAACATAATTCCTATGGGGTTTCCATGTAAGTCCCTGCCTCTATTGTTTTCTATTGGAGGGTGTTGCATTGCTAGATGTTGGCCATGTGCGATTCCAAACTTACTGCTGTTTGTTCCAGTAGTAACTTAAGTAAGTCAGGCTCCTTCCCCTTTTTCAGTGGGTAGAGATGTGCGAGTCTCAGTGGTGGCCGGTAATTTTAGCAGGGACGGTGGCAGGCAGGACATACAAGCACATATACACACTCACTCACACCAATGCATCCCACATGCGTGCACACACACACACCCATTCATAACACTCACTCCCAAACATTCATAGATACAAACAGGGATGCATGCACCAAACATCGAAAAAATTACACTTACCTGCTGCAGCTCTTGGTGAGGGAAGCATCACAGGTCACAGGAGGGTTGGGACTGGCGTCTTCTCTCATTGGCTGACTTTAAGTCAGCCAATGAGAAGAGGCAGCAGTCCCTACTTTGTCACAAAGTGGGATGGGGTCAGTGAAAGTTGCTGCCCCCCACTCTGTGACACGGTGTCAGTGATAGACAGTCACCACTGTGCACTTCGGGCTTAAAACTGAAGTGCCTAAGTTCGAGGCTATCAATGACACTTCCTGTCGGCATGAGGGGGAAGGCCTCGTGGTACTTTGCTAGGCTGAAGAGGTCACACCCACAGGAGCTGTGACATCTTCAGCTCAGACAGCCAAGAGACTGCACATTTGGGCATGTCTATCTCCTGGCTGCCTGACCTGAACAAGAAGAGTGTCTGTCAGAGTGACCTTTGCTCAGCCTGACAGACACTCTTCTTGATGGAAAAAAGGTGTGTGTGGGGGGGGGTTGAGTGGCCCCTCCTCTCATAAGAACGGGCCATGGCTGATAAGTCTACATTGAGAAATTTTACACTCAGATTTTAGGAATAGCTAAAGTAGTAAAGTTACTCAGAAATGTAAGAGTAAAGTTACACATTTAAATACTCACAAGTGTAACTTACCTTTGTGAATAGCCTTGAATGTCTGAAATCTAGGAATAATCATTTTCACTATTTTAATTGCCTTTTTTTCCCGCAATTTTTACAATAAAATATTAGTCTTGATGACCAATTCTTGATCAAATAAGCATCACTTCTGATCTACATATGTCAATTGAAAACCATTTAGAACACAGCATGTTGGGAAAGTTTGATATAAAATAGCCCTAACTAGAGATCTAGAGTTATTTAAATTATAAGAGCATTGAATCTGTTTTAAGATGTATTTTTTATCTTTTTCATTTGTATTATACATAGGAAAAGTTCAATAAGCACAAGTAGTGGATCTTAGGTGTACTGCTTTGTACAACATGCAAGTACACTGGAGGTAACGTTGCACAGTATAACTCACTGTTATTTTCCTTTTCAGTACGCCGAGATGAGCTTTCCGCCTGCAACATACCATGAAACATCAAGTTCTGGCATGCATACTACATCACCTGAATATTCAGAATCATCTGAACTATATCCAATTGAAGATTATGATTCTAATTCGATTCCATGTAACAAAGAGGAAATCAGGGCATTTTCAAAACTATTACTGCCTGTTGTATATTCTTTAATCTGCATCGTAGGGTTTGTGGGTAATATTTTCGTGGTGCTGACTTTCACATTTTATAAGAGAACCAAGTCAATGACAGACATATACCTTTTAAACATGGCCGTCGCAGACATACTGTTTGTTCTGACTATCCCGTTCTGGACAGTGTATCGCGCCAAAGAATGGATCTTTGGTGATTTTATGTGCAAACTTGTCCAAAGTGTCTACAAAATCAACTTTAACTGCAGCATGCTGCTATTGGCATGCATAGGCATTGATCGATATATCGCTATTGTGCAGGCCACACGGTCATTCCGGTGTCGAGCAATAATGTTGACATACAAGCGAATCATATGCGTGTTTGTCTGGATATTCTCAGTCCTACTCACCAGTGTAGCATATGTCTTCAATACAGTCTACGCACACAACAACATCAATGGAATCAAATGGGTCTGTGAACCCCAATACAAGATAGGGGCGGCCGGGACATGGAAAATACTGAGCTTGAGTACTCAAGTACTTTTGGGGTTTTTCCTTCCTTTTCTAATCATGGTTTTTTGCTACTCCTCGATTGTCAAAACTCTACTGCAAGCCCACAATTCTCAAAGGCACAAGGCAATTCGTGTTGTCATTGTGGTTGTGGTTGTATTCCTGGTTTGTCAGATACCCTACAATATCGTGATCATAGTAAATGCAGCAAAACTCTCCAATGAGTGTGCCAATCAAAAACTACTGGCCTATGCTCAAGTGATCACTGAAGCTTTGGCCTTTCTCCACTGTTGCTTAAATCCCGTGCTCTATGCTTTTGTGGGGGTGGAGTTTAGAAATTACTTTCTGAAGATCATGCGAGACATCTGGTGCTCGAGCAAGAAGTATATGACAGGGAGAAGCTCTTTAAGGTTATCTTCTGATGTATATCTTTCTCGGGGCACCAGTGAGGTCTATGATGATAGACACAACTCATCTTTTATCATGTAAATCCTCTGCAGTCACAGCAATGCTTCATTTGCCAGCGAAACCAAGAAGTTTTGATCTGAAGGAAAACTACAGTAGTTAGCTTTGTTTGCTGCGGATAATCCAGTACTAATCTGTTCAGTACTCACTAGGAAATATTAAAGACACAAAGCACAATTTTTTCAGAAAACTGAGGATCCCTGTGGGTTATGCGTACAAGTTAGGGATGACATTTAAGCAACCAGCCAGTGACAGAGCACTGCATTTTGTTTTACTTTCGCTTTGTCTGTTCCCCCCCATGACGGGGGCACCATGACACCTATTTGCACAGAATCACAATTACAGCTGGAATATGTGACCCCTGCTCTGTGCGCTCTGTCAAAAGGCCATTTTTGACCCACTGACAGACACTGTGAGAAACTTGCTGTGCCTTCAGTCACAGCTCCAGAGCTCTCAATCATGGCCAGTTAAAAAACACCTGGTACAACTCAGTCCAACGTATGCAATGTACAAGAGTATTGTGCTACATAAAATTATTTCAGAAGCAACATCCCGGAAATAGCTAACACTCTTAGTGAATGCAGCTATTAAGTAAAAGACATACAATATAAACAGAAACTAAGTCGCTGACCTTAATGTTTTGAAGTTACAATTAAATGTTAAAAATGATAACATGTACTTACCTCAATTGCCGTCTCTCGTTTCATCCAGTGCATCCTTAAACACAGTGATCACCTTCTTGCTCGTTATTTTACTGGTTCTGCAAAGACTATGCCCTTTGGAAACCTGAAGAACTGTCAGGGAGGGCCAGAGGCAGCAGGTGGCGCAGGGAAGGAGTTTCTGCAGCTTTATAGAAGCCTCCCCGCTGCTCCCTGACACAAGGCACTTTGCCCCGGAGTTGGAGTTCAGTTTTCTCACCACAACACAGCCTGCTTGTCCAGTCCAGGACGTGAGACCGTGGCCCCGAGAGCAGAGTACCAGAGTAGAACCAACTAACCTAACCAATGGAGGAGTTGCTCTCCTGCTGTTCATAATAGTAATCAGCATGATAATAGTGCCAGGATTAGTTTGAGTAGGCTAACCCTGCTGTCCTATTGAGACAGGGGGCCTGTGTCTGCACTCCATCCGGCTCTCTAACACAGTTCGGGTTGGAGAGGTCTGAAGTACACATGGCGGGCTGGCCGTTGCAAGACAGCGGGCCAATCCGACATGCGCACTTTAAACTTTAGGCCGATTTGTCCTGCTGCCAGTCAGCAGGAATGGTCCCACCCCTGCCCTCACACTTGGGCTGGACCAGCACACTTGTGTACTTCACCCCTCCTGTGATCTGTGTTACTCTCTCCCTCATGTGCTTCTCGCCCGACTCTGTGTTGTTACCTTCTTGTATGCTTCTCCCTTCATCCTGTTTTCTGTCCTAGTTGGACATCTCCCCGGCCCTCCTCTGCTCTCTAATTCGCTTCTCCCCCGGCCCCGCCTTGTTCTCTCCCTTGTATGCTTCTCCCTCCGCCCTCCATGTTATTCTATCTCTTGTTTGCTTCTCCCCACCCAGCACTCCCTGTTGTTACTCCTACTTGTGCTTCATCATATGCTTCTTCCTGTTGCTCTCTCTCATTCCGCGTTGCACTCTTCCTTTTGTGGAGCTTTCTCCTTCCTCTTCCTCCCGAACCTCCACACCTACTCCTTTTTTTGTACCCCCTGCTGTACTTTGTTTAATTTCACCTTTTGCACAAAACAATCTTCATTCATTCTGCCAGGGTAACTGTCTGTGCACTTGGAGTCAAAACTAACCAGGCCACCAAAGAAAGTATCTGAACCCTCAGTGCCTATAGTGCTCAAAGTATCAGAGCTGTGATGATGATTCTCTGGAGCAGAACTGCAGAATCTGAACTTTCCCTACAAATGATCTGATTTATTTTACTGCATTTTCATGTGTTACGTCAAGTTTTGCAATTTCACAATCAATCATGCAGTAATCTTACAGTAATCTTAGGTTCTATTTGTCAGTAAATTGCAAATACAGCAGTTACAGCACATAAAAATAACGTCTCAACAGTTTAGATAAAATCCCAGTCATACATATGAGCAAGCAGTGAATCCTGAGATTATACAAATTTGGTATTAAAGTGTAAATCTGTACGACAGTATTCTGCTTTCGGGGTGGGGGGTGTCCCAGTTGCATCTGCCACATGCTTGTCCATTTCATAAATCTTGAACACATGTAACCTATCGTTGCCCCTTCATGACGGGCGTTCATCTGGAGGGAATCTTAGCACCCTGAGCCATAGTTCCTGATTGTCCATTAGTTTGGGGTCAGTCCTGACTAGCTTCGTTTAAGCTCACTTGGCTACGCCCCTTTTTTTTCTTTTGCCCAATCTGCAAAGCATCAGGAAAAATGCTTTTGTCAATGCTGCAGATCATCGACGAAAGGCATTAGCAAAGCCAGTAGGTTGCAATGGCAAGACCTTTTGGTTTATTTTATTTCACATGGCTGTTTTCAACTGATAAACCCAACAAAAGAAAATGTTAAAAACCTTTCAGTCATTTTTATTTTCCGTGCGCATCCCATTTCTGCCCCATTTACCTATGTCTTACAAAGAAGCTTTTCAGAGCAGTTACTTGTGCTGCTCAGTTCTATGTTCTGTTCCACATGGCTCTCAGTTCTTTTCCTGGGGGTTTGTCAGTTGATGCAGAGCTAATGAATAAAAGTATTGTAGTCTCCTTGTGTCAATAAAGCTAAAATAACATTTGATGACTTTGCATTCTGGATACTTTGCTTCTTTTACTAGTTCTCCACAATTTGTATCTTCTATAGAGTCACAAGTCAATATCCTGTACCATATTTCTAGGACCATTATTAGAACCATGACAAAATATGTTTCTAAACTATGCTTAAAACTATTCACAGAATTAGGTCCCGCCTTTTTCTCTCTGTTTTCTTTCAACATTTCTACCATGATCAAGATTTCAAGTAGACCAACGGCTTGGAGCAAACTAAAATTTATTTTCAGAAAACACAAAATAACTATACTTCCCAATCCAAGATGATAAGGGTGGATGTATCACTATAGAGACACTATCAATAGAAAACCATGACCATGGTGCAGCAACTTTATCTTCTACCGCATTGAATATTCTATAGTCATTACTAGTATTTTACTAGTAATGACAGCAGCAAGTGGAAGAGAGCAATATTCAGAAGCGAGTGATCCTAGCATTTCTCTTGGAAGGGGAGCTACAACCTATAGGGTAAAAAAGAGGCTCCTTCATTGGATCATATCATTTATAGGGAATCATAGTTACATTTCTTGTCTTCCATATTAGACACATTGTAATAAATTCTAAATGTATAAACATTTTGGGCCTGATTTAGATCTCGGTGGACGGGTTACTCCGTCACAACGGTGACGTATATTCCGTCCGCCAAAATATAAATCCCATAAGATATATGGGATTTATACTTCGGTGGACGGGATATCCATCTAAGGGGGTCATTATGATCGCGGGCAGATCGCCACCACCCGACCGGCGGTGGCGATCCGCCCGCGATAACTCCCCGCCCACCCGCCATTTATCCCCCGCCACATTAGCATGGTGGGGGTACAGCGGCGGACGGAAAGTCCGTCCGCCGCTTTTCCGCCAGTCGGATTGCCGACCGGGCAGAAAAGGGAGACAATATGGTGGCAGTGCCTTGCAGGCACCGCCATCCATATTATCATGGGCATTCAGAAAGGCCTTTCCATGGCGGCAATGCCGCCATGGAAAGGCCGGTGGAGATTGCTTTGGGGGCCCGTTACGGGCGCCCGGGGAGGTGGGAGGGTGGGGGGCTGCACGCATTGGCATACACAAGGTGGCAGGCACTGCGCGGTGCCTGTCACGTTGTGCATGCCAATGCACAACATGCATATTTAACATTGTGGCGGGTGCTGCTTACAGCACTGCCCGCCACAATGTTAAATATGTGGGATGCGACCGCCAGGGTGGCGGTCGCATCCTAATGGGCACAGCGGGACCGCCGCACCTCTGGCGGTCGGTACCGTTTACCGTTACGAGTCCGCCCGCCATCGTAATGGGCCCCATAGTTGTGATGGAGTAACCCGTCCGCCGGGATCTAAATCAGGCCCTTCGTTCCCAAATTGTAAATTCAAACACTGATATACAGAGTATCAATGATACAAATTAAGCAATCTTAACATATTTTGGAAATGTGTGGTTAAATCATTTATGCTTCTATATAAGTACCATGATTATGTACATTGTTATCAGGGAGTCTGGTTCAGTGTCCATGTTTTTTCTTCTCTTATGTATTGGATTAAACAGGTCAAGACAAATGTTGTAATCAGTCTGATATGATCTATCACTGTAGGAAAGTTGCCCCTTCTGCAGGGTCACCCCAGATTTTTAACCATTTGCTGAACCGAATATTTTTGCTGCCTGTAGAACTCTGTGCTCTTTACCCCCTGCTAACCAGTGATAAAGTGCCTGTGCTCTCTCTTTCAACATGGTGAAATTGGCATACCCTAAATTGGCACATTTAACTTACCTATAAGTCCATAATATAAGGTAATATAAGGTAAAAAGTGTATCCAGTGCCTGTAATTTAAATGGCACTACTGGACTACAGCACCCCTTGTGCCACCCACTACAGTGGTAGTGTAAACATAACTGCATACCTACTATTTGTAGCTCACCTGTTATGGTTTAAAACTGAAAATTCAACCTTGTCAAAATAACCCATTTTTTTAAAATATCTTTTTTATTGGCATTTATATTTTAAATCAAGAAGAGACTCAACACATTTACATTTCCATGAGCGAAGGATCCTCATATACATTAGGTACATATAATAGATATCCTGTTTCAATAAGCATAGCCATGGGATATTAGTCCCCGATATGTATTTCGACTTCTGTTCATGACCTACAACCCCAAAACAAGGTCCTCTTCCAGATTGGTACATCGACAGGAACAGTAAACAGAGGAAGTCCCCCCCATGGCATGATCATTTATAGAGAGTATTCAGGTTGTCATCAATACTGTCTACCATAGCCGTAAATATTCCACGAGGTACAATTTTACTCCCTAGTAAACTAGTCAACCATGGTGTAAAGAAAAATAAGAGCCATATGAAAAAGTAAAAGAAACAACACAAGAGAACTCACTCCGTGTTACTATAAAATTAAACATATTACTACAACTTATAACAAACATCCAGGGGTCTTTAGTCAGTGTTGTCTTTCATAGTATATGGGCTCATGTGGGTCCGAGATCGCGGGACCTGGTGGGGTCCGGGATGGGGGCGGGGGGGAGAGGGAAGGGGTAGCAACGTGTAGTCCAATGTCAGTACTCCACAAGGAAACTAATCTGCACCCCCTCTCCTCTCTTCCGGGGCCCCAATCCATGCAGACATCATCCATCTCACACCTTTTTAACGTGTAGGAGAGTGTGCGTCCCCCGAGTCATCAGAGTCATTCGGGGTTGTATCTGAGGACCGTACAAGTGAATGTCGAGTGTCCCATGCCTTTACAATATCAGCCCAGGGCTCTGCTAACGGTTTTCACCTTTTTGTAAATTTGTCCTCCTTAATTAAGGCCCTTTCCTCGGCCCTCGCCTAGCAAGATACATTGTCTTCCCAGTGTGTCACTAAAGGAGCCTGTTGCGCCTTCCACTTAAGAGCTATTCTCCTCTTAGCCAGGAGCAGGGCCAAATCTAAGCCCCAGTCGTTCGGACTTGGGTCTAGGGAAAACCCCAAAAGACAAGTCTCCTGAGTGAATACCAGGTTCTTAGCCATCACCCTATTGACCATGTCTACAACCTTAGCCGAATATTCATTAAGCCCCGGGCAGAACCAAACCATATGATCAAAGTCCGCATCCCTATGTGAACACCTGGCACACACCTGATCATCTCCTCTGTACACTACGTTCAGCCGGTGTGGGGTGAGATAAGTTCTGTGGAGCATATTGAACTGTAAATATTTGAAAGCCGCATTTCTGGACACCTTTTTTGGATCGCCTAGGACCTTTTTCCATTCCTTGTCTGTCAACTGTCTATTCAGAGTACCTTCCCATCTCTCCCGCAGGCGAGGTAACGAATGAGTCGTCAATTCCATAATCGCCAGATAGAGCCACTTTACTAAATGTCCGGCCGAGCCCAGAGTCACCATTGCCTGTAGGCATGCATGTGTGTCCGGTTCTTTCCCTGCCTTCCCCCATAGGTCAGCTAACGCTCCCCGTATTTTATGATAGTTCAAAAATTGTCCCGGTGGCAGCTCATGGTATTCTAGAAAGTCGTCTAGTGGAAGCAGTTCCCCATCTCTATAACAGTCCCCCACTGTCTGTACTCCTGCCTCTTCCCACCCCTGTAGCTGCCGTCCCGTGAGAGGAGGACCCCTTCCCGCCTGGGGGAGTCCCGCAAGAGGAATGGTAGGTGCATAAAGCGGTGTATCTTTGGACGTGCCGCGCGTCTATCCCAGCATGTCATTGCGACAGAGAGTAACACTCCCATTTGGGTAATCTTCTGCCGACGGTCAAGCATCCTAGGAAGCAAAACCGCCTGTGGGGCATCAATGATCTGAGATAGTGTATCTAATCCCCTCCCATCTAGCCAGCGAGCCAGCCATTGCAGTTGGGCTGCCAAATAGTAGGCCTCAAAATCAGGGGCTCCCAATCCACCGCTTACAAGCGGGAGCCTCAGGGTCTGTAAAGACACTCTATTTCGTCCGCCATCCCACACTATGTCTCTCAAAATCGCGTCAAGTGTCTTGAACCAGCTCTTAGGAATTATCACTGGTAAGTTGACGAAAAAATAGAGGAGACGAGGTAAAACTACCATCTTGGATAATGCCACTCTAGCCATGACTGGTAATTTAAGTGTACGCCAAAAGGCCACATTCGTCCGAAGTGCCCTTAGTGTGCCTCCAAGATTCCCTTCTAGCAGGTCCCCCTGAGTGTGGTAGATCCGAATTCCCAAGTACTTAAAGGAGATCGGTGCCCACTCCAGGTCCGGCGGGAGAGGCAGGGGCCTCGGTAGTGTGGGGTGCAACGGGAACACATAGGTCTTCCTCTTATTAAGCCGCAAGCCCGAAAGATCTGCAAATTCTTCTAGGAGACGTAGCACTACCTGGATCCCGCTAGACCCATCTCGTAAATATAAAAGTACGTCATCAGCATATAATGATATTATGTGACGGGATCCGTCTAGTACCACACCCAATCTCTCGCCTTCCTGTCATAACCGTGCCGCCAAAGGCTCCATCGCCAGAGCAAAAAGCAATGGCGATAGGGGACAACCCTGTCGGGTCCCCCTAGATATGGTGTAGGGTGGAGACACTATTTTACCTGTATGCACCCGCGCTCTGGGATCCTCATACAGGAGGCGGACCCAGTTTAACCACCCAGCTCCCATCTGCATCTTCTCCATCACTGTCAATAAGAAGTCCCAGCGCAGAGAGTCGAAAGCCTTTTCCAGGTCAATTGCCATTACGACTGCGTCAGGGTAAGTCCCCAGATCCCTGTGGAACATAACATGATATAATCGCCTCAAATTATTAGAGGTGGAGCGTGAGGGGATAAAACGATTTTGGTTAGCGTGGACCAGCCGCTGCATGTGCGGCAGAATCCTACTCGCCAGTGCCTTGCTTATGATTTTAAAATCCATATTCAGCATGGACAGGGGTCTAAATTCTGACACAGTCAGGTGTACATTCGAGGTTTTTGGTAATGGAATTACTAGGGTTTCCCTAATGGAGGGCGGTAATTGTTTTTCTCGAAGCGCAGACGCATAGAGTTGTTCCAGCTTCGGGGCCAAAATATCTACAAAGGTAATGTAAAATTCGGCCGGTAGGCCATCCGTCCCAGGGGTTTTGCCTCGTGCCATGTCTTTGATTGCCAGCCTGAGTTCGCCCGTCTTAACTGGCAACGCTAGAGAATTACGGGCGTCCCGCTCCAGCCCCGGCAGCCGTAAATCATCTAGATAGGGAAACAATACGTCCTCTTGAGTGGCTCCCGGTGGCCCATAAAGCCTCTCATAGTACTCTTGGAACGCCTCGTTAATAGCTTTCGGGGAGCAAAGCACCTGTCCAGGTGCTTTGGTGAGACTAGGAATCGGCGCTCCTCTACTTTCTGGTCTGATCAGCCAGGCCAATAACCTCCCAGCCTTGCCTCTCTCCATATGTTGCCGCTCCTGATAGTTTCTGAGATCAAGGGCCCTCAGCCTGTCCCAAGTAGAATTGTAATGGCTGCGTACCTCTGCCAATTTTTCTTGTACTGCCATCCCTCTTGCACCCTCCCTGTCCAAGTCCTGAATCTTGGTTTCCAATGCATCCAACTCCCTAGCAATCTCCCGCCTAAGTGTCCCCTGGTAACTACTTTAAACGCCTCCCATTCCACCAATGGGGAGCTGGCAGTATCCTGATTCTCTGCAAAATAGGTGACCAGGGCTGCAGAGAGGATCTGCCGGAATCCATCATCGTCTAACAGGGCGGGGTCCAACCTCCACAATGGGACTGGGGCCCTCTCGGGAGTAGGGGCAAATGTCAGAAGCAGGGGACTATGGTCAGAAATAGATCTGCCCAAATATTCGGTCCCGGACATCATTGTAGCCAAAGAAGTGGAACAGAAAAACATATCCAGCCGTGTATGCAAATCGTAGAGGTGGGAATAATAGGAGTATGCCCGTTGTTGTGTATTGTGTAATCTCCAGATGTCCAACAGGTTCCATCCTGTGGCCCATCTTCTGAGGCCCTTAGCCGTAGTGGCAGCGAGCGTACCCCGCAAAGGGGGGTAGATCTATCCCAATCAATATCACACACACTGTTAAAATCTCCTCCCAGTATCAGGCTCTCGTGCGCCAGACCCGCCAGCATTCCAGAGAACCGTTCTAAGAAGGGAATCTGTCCACGATTAGGTGCATACACACTGCCTATCATAATGCCCCTGCCTTTCAGCTTGCCTGTTATCACAACAAACCTCCCGTCTGCATCTATTAATTTCCAGGAGAGCTGAAAGGGGACCCCCGGCCTTATCCACACAAGCACTCCCCTTGCAAACGCCGAGTAAGTAGTTGCATATAATTGCCCTCTCCACCTACGTTTCAGTCTAAACACTTCTGCCTCCATGAGGTGGGTCTCCTGCAGCAACGCCACATGTACACCCCTACGCCTGATGTAATTCAATATGCTGAAACGTTTTGAGGGTGAGCCCATTCCCCTAATATTCCACGTGAGGAGCTTGAACCCCTCAGCCCAATCCACCCGGTGCGCCATCAGTCGTTTCCGCCCCCTCTCCCAGACCTCCCTCCCCCCCCCCATCAGCCCTAAGAATTGTCGCAGACCTCCTGGTGTATAACAACAAACTCAACCTCCCAACTCCCATACCCATGAGCGGACTGACAACGGTCAGCTGCCCAAACTTGCAAAAATGCTGCATTTCAGTAACCTGTAATTAAGGCCCAATGCTACGAGCACTAGTGCCTACGAGGGAGCGCGGCTGTCCGCTAAAGACTAACTAAGAGTCAATAAACCTTCATGACATTACAGCCTTGAGTGGCCGTTCCAACCCGCGCCCAGGCGCGCCCACCCAGAGGCCCCTTTCCTCCCCCCCCACAAATTTCCAACATCAACAACAAAAAAATTGTATCAGGTACACAACAATAAGACCATATTCGTCGAGACCAAGAAAACATACAAGAGAAATACAAGAGGGAAAAAAGACAAAGAAAACTCCCCATGTCACTTATCCTACGAGCTCGTCTGCAGTTTGAGGAGTCACCACCGGTAGTCTAACACTGCCAGCATGGGACGTGTCCGAGTCTGATTCTTCAGTTCCTTGTTTTGACTCCAAACCTCTTTCCACTGACGACCCTCTGCTCCGCATCATTGCTGCCACTGCCTCCAATACTTCCGCTCTCTCCACCGCCGTCCTAGATGGACTCGGTTTCTTAGCCCCCTGTCGTCTCTGTGATTGTTTCCCTGGGTCTCTGGCTCCGATTGTTTGTTTTCCATCGTGTGGCTGGGAGCAACCTTCCATTTTGTATGTCTCAATCCATTACCAGGCAGATTTGGGGTCGTCGCAAAAATGGGTTTTTCCCTCTAAGATGATCTTGAGGCGAGCCGGGAACATCAAAGAGTACTGAACCCCCACCTCGCGCAGGGCTCTCTTGACCTCCAAGAAGGAGGTGCGGCGTCTTTGGACTTCAAGCGTGTAATCCGGGAATAAGGACACTTTGTTGTTCTCAACCGTGTATGGCCCATCCGATCGTGCCCTCTGCAGCAACAGATCTCTGTCCCGGAAATGGAGCAGTCTGGCCACCACAGTTCATGGCGGACGGCCCGGCGCCGGAGGCCTGGCCGGCACATGGTGAGCCCTCTCCAATGTATAGAATTGTGACAGGCCCTCCGGCGCCACCACCTCTCCGAGCCATGTCTCCAGGTAGCTGACCATGTCGTGGCCCTCCACTCCTTCCGGCAGTCCAATAACCCTCACATTGTTCCTGCGGTTGCGGCCCTCTGCATCCTCCGCTCTCTTCTCCAATATGTTGACCTTACTGGATAATTCTCCAACTTGGACATTTAAAGCATGATGCGCAGGGGCAAGCACCTCCAGGGTCGATTCCGTCTGTTTCACCCTATCCGATAGTTTAGTATGTTCGGCTCGTAGCAGGCCCAAGCCCACCGCAACCGTACTGATGTCCTGGTGCAATGTCGCCTTGGTGTCAGCAATGGCTTCCAATTTTTTTTCCAATTGTTGGTGGACTGGTATCTCTAGTTGTTCGCCGACAGAGTATTTAACGACTGTATCCGTCGTGTTGTCATCTTGGTCCGGGGGGGTCCGGCCTGTTTCCCTCTAGGTTTCCCCATCGCCAGGTCAGTGCGATCCCCCACCACAGATCGGGCACGTCTTTCTCTGGGCGGGCGGGGAGCTGCCGCCACTGCCTCTAACTTCCACCACTCCAGAGTCCGAACTATGCCTCTCAGTCCACAATGCGTACGAACCAGCAACGTCTTCCCTGCCGTTGGCTTCGTTTCGGGGCAGACTAATTAATTATTAGTTGCATGTAACTTCGGGTTGCTCATTGGGGGCACATCAACACAGTGCCCAGACCTGGGCACGCTGCCGCTGCAAACCGCTCCCACTCTATGAAGTCTGTACGTCTGCCGCCCGAGGGCTCCGAAATGCCAAAACCATCAGACAGGCAGCCAGTAAGAAGATCGTATCGCAAAAGGGAGCACGTAACAGCAACGCAGCGGTTGGAGAACGTCTCACATCAGCATTATTTCTGTCAGTGAACCAGTGACGGTGGAAGGATGCAATCTGAGCGTGGGCCAATGTTCAATGTCAGGGTGGATGGCCCAACATAACAACCAACAGCCACAGTGCCTAAAAGACACAGTAATCCAGCGTTTCCACTGCGCCACAGTTCCATTTCATACAGAAGTACCCTTCAATCCTCCCAGATCGCCTGGCCAGTGTAGTCAGATGAGCGGACTCACCGCCATGGGACCGGCCGTCTCCGCCCAGCCTCCAATCCAGTGGGGGAACAAGGGATGACTCTAAAAGTTCAAGCACAACAGGAGGTTGCCACACAGTGCCAACGTTCCACTATGTGCCCTAGTCTCTGTCTCGTCCGGCTTCCACCACCCCGGCAGGTAAAGACGCAGCGGGTCCGCCTGCCGATCCGCAGCTCTCGCAGGCAGTGCGCAGTGTAAGTGTCTATCCTAAAAAGGCGTCGCAGGCCAATCGGGGGTCCGGAGGAACTTGCAGATGCCGTTTCATCAGCGCCCAGGGCAGCCAGCCCAACCAAATAATCGGTTCCCTTTCAGCAGGCCTGGGCGTTCACACATTTTACGGTCACCACTTCAATTACAGCTACACACAGGTTGGTCAGGGGGCAAGGGTAATCCCAGCAGGCTCGATTTTAGGCAGGAGTCCCCATATGCAGTCTTTGATCTTGCCGCTCTTACCTGCCCCCAATCATCCGCCGTCCACCACTCCCTCAGGCAATGACGTACCTGGTCTCTCCTGCCGGTTCTCAGTCCGTGTGGCTTGCACTGGGAGCAAATATCCACCAATAAAGTCCGCCGTAGGTCAGGAGGCAGTCCAGGCAGATATGGGACACCAGTTACATGACCACCCAGAGCTGCCGCCGCCAAGCCCGCATCTCAGGCCGCACTCGAGGATTCCTACTGCTGCCACGGGGGCAGGCCGCACGGCGGGACAGGGCGTCGGCTGGGCATAGGATTCGGGTCCGTTGTTCCAATTCGTCCAGGGTGGATCCTCGGAGCTCAGGCCGCGGCCGTGGACCCCCCAATACGCAGTCCGATCTCCGCAGCGGAGCCGGGCCTTCGCCCTCCTCCCGAGTCGCCGTCTCCCCTCAGGCCGCCATCTTGCCGCAGCTTCGTCCGGCTAACATCGCGTCTCTGGAGGTCTCCCACTGTTTCTCAGGCTTCAAGGGGAAGACAGCTGAGTCCCCGGCATCTCCCATGGGTAGGCCCCCCGGTGTACGCCCCCAGGCACGGGCAGATTCACTGATATGCAGGATAAATAGCTAGGCTGGCGTGGAGCTCTCAGCTCACACGTCCGCCATCCACGGCATCCAAGCCACGCCCCCAAAATAACCCATTTTGACATGTCAAAACCTACCTTTTTCATATTAGACCTTACTACCCATAAGGCAGGGTGCATGGCATTTAAAAGTAGGACAAGTAGGTAAGTAATGTTAAATACGTCCTTGCAGTGACAAAGCCCAAAAGCTATTTTTATTCAATCAAGGCTGGCTGTTCCATAGAAAAACACTGAGTTAAATTATTACATTTAATAAATCTAATTTCTGTTAGGAAAAAGCTAGAAAAATAATTAAACAACTATTTTCAAAAGTTATTACAATCCAATCCAATGGTGAAGTCAGACTGTTGATAAATATTAAGGAACATTTACTTTTAGAAAGTTACCTTTTCCCTGCATAACCCCCTCTGCAGGTCCATTTACATTTGCTCTCCCACTCTTGCCAATCAGTAATTAGCATTTAAATAGGTATGAAATGCCTCCCAGGAGCAATCAATGGCCTGACCTGAATGGACAGAGATGGCCTCTTTGAACTTAACAGAATATGTAGTGAAGGGCTGTGAGCTTTTTAAAAAAAAATTACAATGTCAAATCCTGCTTAAGTGTAAACTCCTGCATGATGGGTCTGCTAGGACATACTTCAAAGAGGCCTCCCTAGTCAAAAGCAAACATTAGTTGACACTGGGGCAGGGCCCTTCCTTTGTCCCCTTAGTCAGGTAGGCTCTAATCAGATTGGGCCTCCTTTTGACATTATAGTGTCAAATACTGCTGGAGTGTCAAATCCTGCTTGACAACTCCTCTGGGGTTTTACCTATAACACTTGGGGCAAACTTCAGGGTGAGAACAGGATGCAAGACAATTTTTGTGTATCCACTGTCTGGTTGCTAGAAATCTGTGTTTTTTTCTACCAGACGTCTGTCTGTGTGTTTATTGCCCAAACTGTATTTTAGTGTTCGATGTGGGAGGGCATTAGGATTACAACAGCACACTCCTCCCTCCAGCCCTGAGAGCCCAATTTTAGTGTGGCTGAAGAATTCTGCCATTTAAAAATGCCCAAAGTGGGTAGGGTTGGCCCTGAGAACATTTACGCAATTGGTAAGGGTATGCCCCGGTGCCATTCCTACCTACTAGCTAAGGCCAGGCATAAATGTGGCACCTCTTTAAAAACCCATTTTAGAACACTCCTGAACATAAGGAATATTAGAAAAGGACTGGACCTGCTGTCTGTGACCTGACAGGAGCCGTAAAGGACTGGACCTGCTCCTTTTTGTAAACCCAGGACAAAGAAGTGGACTTCAAGTGTCATAAGGCTGGTCTCCTGTTAATGGTACAGGGACAAAACAAGCCACAAGAGACCTTTTTTGGAACTGTCCAGCTGATCAGTGGCAACTGGACCTGGACTAACCCCTTCTGATCGGCCTATGTATGACACCCTGTGAGTCTCTATGTGCTTCCCCCGAGGTTTCGGGGTGCTTTATAAGGGTACCTCTGTGGTGGATTGGGACTTAAAGGACTAAAATCAGAAGGTAAAATCTTTGACAAGGACAAATTTGTTTGGTGTATCCAACCTGCGATCCATCGCAGTAAGCATTAAATTGCGGCTATGTTCCAATCTACTGCAACCATTTACTAGCACTTATGCTTGTTGGTGCTATGCCTACTTATAACCTTTTAAAAAATCATCTCTCTGGTTCTATTTATTGGATTTTTGTCATTCTGAGGTAATTTTGTTAGTAAATATTACTATATTTTTCAAATTTGGTTTGGGATTTTTATTGTTTTGCATTTCGGTTTTGTGAGAACTCCTTTCAGAGGGCCACGGGGCAAGCAGGAGCTACTGAGCCAAACTGTGGTGGCTTGTTGCTTTTTACTACTGAGGTCCCAGGACCAGAATTTCTTTGGGTCCTGAATATCTGGGCCACGTATTACCCCTTCAGCATTTGACTCTCAGTGGTAGCGAGGGTTGAGCAGTCCCAGGCTTTTCATGGGCTAGGGGGGGTTTAACATGTACACAGACTTACAACTCAAAACAAATTCAGCAACCACAATAAATGAACGTCCAGCCAG
Organism: Calotriton arnoldi; assembly: GCA_963921515.1. Lineage (NCBI taxonomy): Eukaryota > Metazoa > Chordata > Amphibia > Caudata > Salamandridae > Calotriton > Calotriton arnoldi. The sequence goes on along the minus strand of CAWUFW010022306.1, from coordinate 33,114 downwards.
ATGCCCGCTTTTATGAAAAAAGTATCATTTATGTACAAAGTAAAATACAGTGCACAACAAATAATACACATAGTCTTCATAAGGCCAGCACTCTACTGTTGTTTACGTATGTCCCTGAATCTCACTCCCTTATAGACAGTGGTTCTTCCCCATTCACATGAGGCACTCATTCAGATTAGGCTGCCCCGCTAGAAAGTACAGATCTTACAAGTTCCATGATGGCTGCTTAAAAAGTTAAAGTGTCTCAGCGCAGTAGTGCTTTAGACGGACTAGTTAATTCAGGGCTCGATGGCCCAGCAATCAGTATTATGTTTGTAGCTCAGCAGTGAGAAGAATTCTGGATGCTGCAGTGAGATAGCAAGCGTCCTTGGTCTCCTCCACTACTGGGGTAAGTCTTCTTGAGTCCGGCAGCTGATTTCAGGTGCTCCTGGGTTCTGGTGATAGAAATGGCGCTCTTCTTCTGTGGGTCCCAATCTGCTACGCTGCTCTAGCGCATGCTGCTCCCTGATGATGTCTGTCTCTTCGCCGCAGTCCCACTCTAGGCAATAGGGTGGCAAACAGTGCACCCCAGATGAAAGCCCCTTTGGGTCACATTAGTGACAATCCTCTTCCTTGTAACAATGCGGTATGAGAGTGATGGCTCTTATCTTCACTGTGGCCCCCTACTGCCAGACAGGGCTCATGAACAGCACCTTCCGGGTGACTGCTCCTTTGGGTCACACACTGCTGCCAACTGCCCACTTCTTAACTGCATTGATGTACCAGGCCAATGATCCTTATTTTCACCACTGCCACAAACTGTTGATGGGGGTTATAAAAAGCACACATAGTGCGGCCCCATCAGATCTTAACACTGCAAGGGCTATGGCCCGCTTCTTGACTGCAGCATTATATCAAGGGGACTGGCCTTATCTTCAAAATGGCCCCCACCTGGCAAAGGGGTCATCAAAAGCAGCACTCAGCTGGACAGTCCCATTGGTCCTCAATATGGATCCCACTCTGCTTCAAGGATCCACTCAACAGGATCCTCACTGGACCTCTGCACCCTCCAGGCATTCTCCTCCTCTGCCCAGGATCCTCTGGTCTAGGCAGGAAGACAGATGCTGATGCTCCAGGTCGAATGGTCTTGATTCTCCTGGGCGATGTCCCCTCACCTAGCTGGGAAAGTGGCAGACCTCAGTCCTGTTCACAAAAGGAAAACATTGTGCTGAGCTTCTCCACCCTGATGTACAGCCCCAGTTTGGCAATTTTGGGAGGCTTAAGCTCCCTTTTTTAATAATCCATTTCCAGAAACAGATGTGATTTAGTGTTCGATTCTTGGAAATTTGAGATGGAGGGTTGTCCCCTTCTGAAGTGCTCACTACTCTGTCTTGTCCTTTCTCCAGGAAACAGTCTGTCACAGCTGGAGCACCTCCAAACTTGATAGCCCCACACCACAGACCATGGAAGTGACTAGAGGATCACACCTAGATGTTAGCCTCACTGATATAGGCCAATCAAAATGTTACTGAGGCTCCCCAGCCTTATTCTTTATGATTCCCTTATCAGCGCCATCTCCTTTCTGAGATGTGCTTAGGCCCCACTGGCTAGTGACCTTTACAGAATCAAAGAACCCTTTTGAAGTGCACACAAGAGCCTGGCTTTCCCTTCCTAGAGTGTGTGTCCCACTCAGCTCACAGGAATGCAGGCAATCTATTAGTCTTCCTGGGAAAGGCTCTTGCACCTCCACATACCTCTCTCAAGATGCACCTCCATATGCCTCTCTCAAGACCCTGGGCTTCCAATATGGTACCAACAGGCATCCCTATACTGTACCACTGATAGACATACACACGTCAAAGCATGCACATGCGTTCTGCACAGCAATACATGCTAACACCATGTAGGCAAAGTGTGAGTTAAGCACACTGCAGTGGAACTTTACATGAGGTAAAAAGGTCTGTTCACCCTATTGATCATCTTTACTAAAACATGGTGTGCTGCCACCACTGCGCTCATGCTACTTAACTCTGGTTCAGGGCAGTAGCCCTTTAACATTAGCCCTTCCTCTAGTGTGTGTCCCACTCTGCTCACAGGAATGCAGGCAATCTACAAGTCTGCCTGGGAAAGGCTCTTGCACCTCCACATACCTCTCTCAAGATGCACCTCCATATGTCTCAAGACCCTGAGCTTCCAATATGGTACCAACAGGCATCCCTGTACTGTACCACTGATAGACATACACACATCAAAGCATGCACATGCGTTCTGCACAGCAATACATGCTAACACCATGTAGGCAAAGTGTGAGTTAAGCACACTGCAGTGGAACTTTACATGAGGTAAAAAGGCCTGTTCACCCTATTGATCATCTTTACTAAAACATGGTATGCTGCCACCACTGCGCTCATGCTACTTAACTCTGGTTGAGGGCAGTAGCCCTTTAACATTAGCAGGGTACCCTCTGTGTGTCCCTCCAGGTCTGACAAGACCACAATATGTGAGAAAGGGCCTAAGTCATGGAACACATGATGAAAAAAAATCAGTACTATGTATTCAGATATTGCAGCAGCTGGGGCGCTCAGGGCAAGAGGGGGTGCACGTGCATTACCAGGCAGGGGACTTTTCCATCCTAACATACTTTATTACTGTTTTGGTACTGCATAATTACTCTATACATTGCTCTAAGTTAAAACTGTCTGCACTGTGCCATAGGTACCAGGGGGTTGACCTCGGGTTAATTTGTTGACTTTAAGGGTTCGCCCTCACAACGATTGGGAATATTTCTTGGGGTGGGTAGTCACTTGCCCCAAATAATAATTCAATTTCTTACAAAATTACTTTATTTCTGGAAAATACCATCAATATGTTTCAACCTATATTGAGACTTTTTCAGCAATTTCAATGAAAAAAGAAATAAACAGAAAACTGTCAGTGTGGGCATGTTGTGACACCCTATTTTAAGTACATGTTGAGTACTGCTAAGGATCTGTTTCATACTTCAGTTTGGAAGCTTTGATGTCTACCTGAACTTTCACTGAGTCAATACTTCTATTTCTCATACAAAGTGCACATTTTATGATTTCTTCATTTTATGAAATATCACTTATGATATAAAATCCACTGATATACCAAGGTAAGAACATGTAATTAGAAAGTGAGTTACTCAGATTACCAAGTTTACAGAGTATACATATTGGATGGTGAGAGCTGACTTGCACCACTGGTTAAAGTTCCATTTCGTAAACAGTAATTCCATAGGTAAGGGAACTTGATGCTGTGTAGGAAAGTACAGAATAGTATCTCTTAGTCGAGCACGCATGAAATGGAGGAAAACAGGAGATAAATGGCTATCAAATTTCTTGCAATACAAAAGAAGGCGTAATGCCTCAGTAAGCTGCATTATATCCGCACTGCTTGAGGGGATGGCCTACAGCATTGGGAGCGATACGGTTCTCCTCACATTTGCACTACGCCGGCTTCAGCCGCGCGGCACACAATGTTTATTTCTCTCCGGGGCGGTGCAACAGCACACTTCGTGAGGCAGACTTTAGTCTGCGAGGAAGTACCCACGAAGCAGGTACTACACATCTGTGACAGGCGCAACGGTCCACAGATTGTGGAGATGAATCGACTACTTTAGGGGCCGCTGCACCACACCCCATATCCTGTGCGAGTTTGAGCGCACACCTACTGCCCACAGTGTTGTTGGTTGGTTTCATATAGGTCCTTCAAGCTTCAGGGACGGGAGCTTAGCTCCAGTTGAGCCTGTTATCTTTGTACACAGAGTGTGAAGGGCATGGGGAACTAAACAAGTATTGGCACCTGTAGGTCCAATATCATTGCCTACTAACTGCAACCAGGCCTTTTTACCTAAAAATAACTGGTCTTGCTACAGGTAGACACTCAGGCACCACACACAACCCATTTTGGCCAGTATAAATATGTTTGATTGCCACCTGAACTACCATGGCAGGTGTACACAGACGTGAGACGGTGGAGGCAATCCCGGAGAAACAACTGTTTCTCCTCTTTGGCAAGGACCTGGCAGATGCCATAGATTAATTATTAGAGATGGCAAATTAATCTGGCTCACAGCACTCGAGTAGGGAGATTGTCATGCTGAAGGCAAAACGCAGCATTCTACCCCCAACTGAGGAGGAGTGGGTACTATGTCAACCCGTGGGCACGCAAAGGACCCAAAAGGGCAACAGCAAAGGCAAAGCTAAGGCTAAAGTGGCGTTAGCTTCACTACCTTCTGACTCCTTTGAGAGTCTCTGACAAACCTTCCTAAAAAGGCACCTGGATGCCCCAGAAAGTCCCATGGAAGAATATCAACCTGGAGATGCCCCTGAAGACAAGATTTATTGCCTGCAAGGGAATGATCTAGATGCCAGGGAAGAGTCTGACAACCAGGACGAGGACTATGGTGAAGAATCAGGTCCCAGCATACCACGGCCCTAAATGCCCCAGGGTGAAAGGGGTGAATATGGACACCCCATGCTCAAGCCTGACGATATTTATCATCCGCGCTTCCCGGACTGGGCACCTGCAGCAAACGTAGCCCAATACGTAGGCAGCCATGTAAGAAAATCATTTGACGAGGTCCTGGGAAGATAATGGCAGAATACCAGAGACCATGCCCTGCAGAAAAAGTGACCGGGACCCCCGAAACAGATGGTAAAATAGCTACATTTATTATACCATTTATTAAGGACCCAAATAGATCATGTAAATCCTGCCAGGATAAAAAAGATTGGATATGGCTGAAGTGGCCAGGACTGGCAGTCTCAGTTTCCCCGATATCATTTACGGATGGGCACAAAGAGCAGGATGCTTTCTCATGATTAATGGCTTCTTTCACTCCTTCATCAGCCATGTTCTTCAGATACTTTATAATCTTTTTATCATCCTTTTCACCTATTGCATCAATGAAATCGTCAAAGGTCTCTATTCATGCAGTCCATCTATTGCCAATATTGTGTTTTTTGGCAGTATCAAATGCAGAGGGTGGTTTTAAGGATGCAGCAGCTGTGTATACATTTGTAGACAGTAATGATCTCTCAGGCGCTTCTTGTGGAACTTGATCGTACAGAACTTCTCTAGCGCCTCGTGACGTGCTGGCTTCGGGGTCAGCCTTAATGGTTTTTGGAGCTTGGATCTCGCCCTAGCTCTCCATCCGAGCTCTATGTTTGATGGCAACCTGTGGAGTTGTTCTGGCCCCCTATGCAGCAGCTTTCATGCTGGGCTGTTTAGTCTGGGGACAGCTCCACTAGCACAACCCCGACCCTCTTTCTGGGGCCGCTCCACAGCACTCTGTGTTATGACTACTCTCTTTAGCCACTTCGGTAAGGAGACAAATCTTGTCTACTGCTAGTCCATGAAAGCAGATAACGTTATTATGCTTGGTCGGCTTTGTGCTTAAATGTTTCTTCACAAACATTTGGTTAATCTCTGTTTTATAGCACACGAATTTCAGTTTGACTTGTATTGAACTATTGCTGTGTGCTGCTTTCGTAACCTGGTTGCATCCGCCTTTAGCGTTCTTACTCCGTATATCGTATGGCATTAATTCGCGCAATGGCGCAGTACCTTTTTTTTGTGGCTGTTTCATTCAGTTCCTGGCTAGCGGCATATAGACTTTCAATGTCCCTTTCTTTATCTTCAAGGGTTTTACACAGGCTGGCATTGCGCTGAGACGCCACTGGTGCCAGTGTCGATTCTGCACTTCAACTGCGGCACACGTGGTACGCACGAGCAGTTTGCTGGACCACGACAAACTCTCTGGAAGAGCACTTTCAGTGTGCGGGCTTCGTATCCCCTCTCTTGTTGCCAGTTGTAGTGTCCTACCAGCCCAGGTAGGTATCAATAACCACGCCACACACAGAGTATTTGTACACATCTTTATTCCGCTGCGTGTAAGTCAGAACTCAACATTCCAAGCCTGCCTTCAACTTATCCCTCCAATGCTTACATCACAGGCCTACGGGGTAGAGTGGGAACCAAAAGAGTTTGAGCTTTCTTTTATTTACAAGACACTACAGTTTACCAAACAATTGGTTGGTAAGACTTGACCTGAAGGATGTATACCTCACCATCCCAATTTTCCCACCACTCAGGTTTTTCCAATTCAGGTTTAGTCAAAAGTTCTATGAATTTGTGTGCCTACCGTTTGGTCTTTCTTTCGCTCCTTGGTGCTTCACTAAGGAGCTGAACCCAGCTGTTGAATGGCTAAGAGCCAGATGTGTCAGGCCAATAATATACCTAGACGACTTAATATTGATGAATCAAGACCCCTCACAAATATGGGTCCAACAACAGAAGGTGGTGTCATTTCACCAGGGACTGGGATTCGTATTCAACAAACAGAAGTCTGAATTTGAACCTTACTAACTTCTTGGGTTTCGTGATAGACCCAATCCAACGAAGATGAAGCTACCTCAGAAGAAGATGGCTATAATAAGAAGGGAATTGAGAAGAACCCTGGTCAAAGACAGAGTCTCCTCAGACAGCCAGAATAGTGGGACTCCTCACGTCGCCCATACAGGACCCCCACATTGCAGAGCAGTGCAGAGGCTGAAAGCGTTGCATCCCCAGAGGAGACTGACATACGTGGGGGAGGTGACTCTCAATCAAGAGGCAAAGATGGCGATCCAATGGTGGTTTGACCACATGGAAGCATGGAATGGCAGGGCCATTTCCGGTCTGGCACTAGACCTGGTTATAGAATTGAGGCAAGCTGTTTGGGGTCAGGAGGTCGTTGGGGGGGATAATACAAGAGAACTGTTAGAACAAGAAGGGACCCTGCATATAACCTGTCAGGGCTCATTTGCAGTGAAGAGTCTGGCGACGCACAAAGTGTACTGCTCTATACTTCTGAAGACAAACATGGACCCCACTGGCAGAAGCGACAGATGCATTCCTCCAGGACTAGAGCCAGGATCTGCATTATGCCTTCCCACCATTTTCAATAATAACCAGACTGACAACACAGACCAGGGTGCAGAGATGGTGGCGACACAACTTTGGACATTGCAAGCTTGGTTTCCAGTTCTTCTGGAACTGTATATGAATCAAAGAAGCCTGTAAAGTTCTCCCCCGGCTTCCTGACAAAGAAAGGCTACAGCTGAAAACAATGAGCCTGGTTCAACAGTCGTCACTGCATGATCACATGCTGTGTTATCTTTCCAAGATAATCCAGCCTAACCAGCCCAGAAGTGTGAAGGTTTCCAAATACAACTTCCTTGAATACCAGCAAAACAGATTCAGATGATTCGAAGCAACAATGATTCTACAGCAAAACTAAAACTTTAAAAAAACTTTCTCAATTTGTGGAAAGGTCTGAAAACACAGCTCTTCCAATTTCGTCCATTCAGTCTATCACAAAAATTCAACCTTCCTTTATAAGCCAATGCAAAACTTTTCAGCACCCAAAAATCTGATCAGATGCCTAAGACCAGACTCAACGTTTAGTCCTTTCATGGCTGGTGCTTGACCTTCTTGTTCTTTCTCAGGTCTCTAACTACTCTTTTTTTATTAATCAGTTAGAGATCTGCAATTGCATGGGAGATGGGCAGCCTCATGTCCTTCCTCTGCATCAGCTTTTGCAACACAATCTGCATGTTATAACACCCATAGAGCTCTAAGGAGGCCTCCAGTAGCATGACAGGTCTCACAATTACAGAAAATAAAGTAAACAAATAAACCTTTGTTGGAAGCTAATATATACTTGCTTTTAGCTAACCAGAAACAATTACAGTTACTGAGAAATGTGGGGGTGAGAAATTGTAGACAAACATTTTTATGCATATTATTTGCAAACTGCCCTTTGGTGTGTCATCCTCTGCCAACAAACATTAGGACACAGAAGAATAAGAACTGGAGTACAAACTCAGATACAATATCACTTTAAAGACCAGGTCACAAATATGTGAAACGTAGCCTTTCATCTCCCAGTTATTTCACACAACTTTGTTTTTATTAGTTGCCATTTGCAAATTTTTGTATGGGATGTATTTTAGATGATGAATGCAATATACAGCACTCCTTTTAACTAAGATGCAATCTGTACATTATTCAAGCTAACTGTGCTGTGCTTGAATAATGTTGTTATATAATTTTTATTGTACTGACTTAATGTTTTTAATTAAAAATAAACTGTTTACTTGACTATGTTAAGTCTTAGAGCTTTATTTTGTGAAAGTTATGTTTATTGTTGAGGTTGTCTCTGTGCTGTGTGACACACAATGGGGAGGAATAGACTCGGGAGGAGTTACAATTGTGCTAGGGATGAATCATATTCCCCATTTGTAACAAAATTAAAACATTTCTCATATCTCCCCCAATTCTTTTGCTTTGGACATCTGGCATTTTGATCTCTGAAGCCTGCCAACCAAGACCACACCCACATGTGAGGTGTTTGAATAAAAGATGTTTACATTTACAAATGTAAAAACACTCACCCTGGAAAGACAGCTATCTGTGTGTTGAAGCCAAAAAATAAGTGATCACAGAGATTGCTAAAGACAAATACTGTGTTCTGGAAGGAATTGACTTCTTGCTAGTACTTGTCTCTTTTTGACTGCAGACAAGCAGGTAGTGAAGTGAGTTTGAGGCATGTGGACAAGAAGGTGCTGAACTGGTTAGAAAAATAAAAGAGAAAGGAGTCCCAAATCAAGGGACTGTTGTCATAGTGAGACATGGGGAAAGGACAGATGGAAAAATTGTTTATTTTAGGTATTACACAACACTTTTTTAAATTCCTTCTATAAACATAGGAGTAATCTAGGTGAGAAAGCAAGGACAGAGCTGTTGAACAGTGATTTAAACCTTTAGACTCCTGTGGACCTCCTTTGAATCATCGCCTCTGGCGACCTCTGCATAAGCAATTTCTACTATTTGAACCTCAAAACAATCAACAAAGTTACAGAAACAAGAAGTCATAGAATACACTAAAATTCCCTCAGGCATGACATTTTTACGTCCTGATGATGATCACAATATTGTTTCTATGGGATCGAAACGTCGTCGACCTTATATGCACCGTAAACGCAATTGAATTAATTACTGATGTGTAACGGGGTCTCTACATATTGTTTGCTTGTTGCATTTCTTTATACAAGTTACAAGCATTTTTTGTCCTACCTGAGCCTTTTTCTGAATTTGTGAATTTCTGTTCATTTGAGTCTTTGTTATATATGTTGCGTTGGACGCAGGATTGTGTCCCACTTTATTCTTGTGTTTTATGTGATTTGATAAATTTTCTGTCCGGCTGGACAGCTTTAATGTAGCACTGATTTCAGGCCTATATTCATTGTTTTCTGTGTGAATCGCCCTGTCAGGGACTATTTTGTAATTGTAACGTACTACTACCCAAGGTCCCTGACCATTACAATTGGGTTCCCTTGTTAATTAAACATATAAAATAAACTAAGCAAAATACTATATGTAACTGCATATGAAAGTGGAATAGGATGGTAGGTCACATCCTCAGTAGCTGAAGCAGGTAAGTGCGCACAAACATAGCAATCGCTAGCATCTAAAGCGAGTGTGTATTCTTGAACTAATCTAGAATATACATTTAAAGTAAAACCCTCCTCCAAAGCATCTATAAATGAAGCCTTTAATTTTCTCTCATCTATTGTATGTGCAGGTGATGTAGGTGCAGGGGTGGATTTAAGTATTATTATCTCAGGGTTGATACTCATACAAACTAAGAAAACTATGAATACTAACGCAACAACTGTTAAGGGTATAGCAATTACTATCCTACAGCTAGCCCTGTTAAGGACGTTTGGCCACAGTCAGACCTTCAGTAGAATATAGCAGCAGGCAGACTTAATATTCTGTGTTTGATTCTACTTGTGCATGACAAGCAAACCTTGAGGATTACTTTGCAGTTATTTAATTCAGCTTATATACAGCAGTCTTCGTGAGGCATCCCTAGCCCTACTACTTCTAAGAATGTCAACCCTACTCTTACTGCAGTCTTGGGCCTAGGGAATTATTTTTAATTGTTTTTATTTGTCTTAGTTCTTAAGATATAATTGATATGTTTGTCTATCAATTGTCACAGTATATTCAACAGCTCAGTTTTGACACAGATCATAGTTCAAAGAATCTATTATTGTTGAATTGAATCAAACATCAAATGAGTCGAGCATAATTATGAATTTGTTTCAAGAGTTTGAATCCTGTGCTGTGATAATGTGGAATATCACGGAGGTTCAAGTAGTTCTGCTCTCAGTTCATTCGGATCATAGGCTGTGCGATTAGGCACACTATCTGTATAATAAGTCTATTCAGGTGCTGAATACCTGCGACAAGGTACTCTTGCTCTCTTAGATTTCCTAGGTGTCTGTTGATCTTACTCTGTTTTATCACTTATACACAAAATTTTGTTTCTTCAACGAGAGTTTGTGGTATGCGTTCAACAGACACACTGACTAGATTTTACTTGTCTCCTGCTCTTTCTTCCATTTATCTCTCCTTTGAAGTCCCTCACTTTTCACGCTTGTTCCTTCACTAGGATCATTCAGTAGCACCTCAAATGTTTCTGCAACGTCCTCTCTTTCAGATCTCGGATCTCCGTCTTCAGGGGATGCTTCCACACCACTCTCCGAGACTTCAGGAACCTGGAGGGGAGGGACTCTGATGGATGTCACCCCCCTCTGGTTCTTCAGGACATAAGGGAGAGGGTGTGACATAATGGCCAGAGCCGCCGACTTCGGAGCTAGCGAGCCAGGTTCGCGTCTCAGCATCGGCTCAACATCCTATGATTCTGGGCACATCACTTAATCCACCTGTGCCTAAAGACAGTACCTAGAGACTCTTATGGGTGATTAGCCACACTATACAAATCCAAGTATTATTATTACGGACACAGGTCACAGACCTGCTTCAAATGTCACCACTTCATCAAGTGAGCACCTCATCCTGTTAGTATGTGAGGCATGAATCCAGTTGGGTATCCCACCACACTTCACAGCGCCACTTCCACCTTGGCTCTATACAGGATTTTCGAACATGCTTTCTTATTAGGATCTAATCGCTGGGGCCAAGGCCATGGCATTGCTCCTGACTTGGGATGACGGTAGCAGTTCCAACCTAGTGAAAGACAGAAAGTACCATAACAGCCAGTCCCTTGCAGTTGTCAAGAATCATGTCATCTGTGATATTTACAAGTGCATTTACAGGCACAGCAGGCAGGCGCATGGCACATCTCATGAGTATTTTGTGTGGTGATAATCTTCTTCTTTCAGGAGTGCTTCGGAAACTCATCAACACTAAGGGTAAGGCATCTGGCCATTTAGAAAAGTTGATGTGCATACTTTGGCCAAATGAGATTTCAGTGTACCATTAAGTTGTTCGACTATTCCTGAAGCTTCTGGTCGGTAACTACAATGCAATCTCTGTTCCACTTGTAATGCCACACACAGCATTCTAAGAATCTCATTATTAAAATGAGCCCTTGGTCTGACGCCGGAGAAACCGGAAATCCGAACCTTGGTATGAGTTCCAGCAACAGCAGTTTGGCTACACTCCGTGTTGGGTAGGTTTCCACCCATCGGGAGAAAATGCACACTATGACCAGGATATACTTCGGCCCATTACAAACAGGCATTTTGATAAAATCCAACTGCATTCGGTTAAAGGGTTCTCCTGATCTAAGTATGACGTCATGGTTACCAGGGTTTTATCCCTACTTTTATTTGCTGACAAGTCACACATCTGTGGCACAATTCCTCAACTAGAACTCTAAATTGGGGATTGAACCAATTCTGCTTAAACAATCCCACCATGGCATCCCTTCCGATGTGTGCCGGGCCATGAAAATGTCTTGTTAGGGGAAATAACAGGCTATCAGACAACACAGATCTCCATCAGCTGAGGCACAAATCTCATTTGCGTTCTTAACACACCCTGCTCTGACCCATCCTTGTTGCTCTGCCCCTGATACTTCTTTCTGCAGTCTCTTAATTTCATCCCAAGTATTGGCTACTGACAACAGCATTGAAAAGGTGGTGTCCTCATCGGATTCATTTGCATATTCTCCATTAAATGTGCATGCCACAATTGCACAATACTGAGCAACTTCACCAGCATATCTGTTTCCACAGGGGTGTGGAATGCCATATTGTTTGGGGTCAAGGACAAGTGTTTATGTTTCTTTTGTCCTTGGGACAAGTAGGCCCAAACTCATGTAGCACAAACCCTTTGGCTGCCAATTACAGTACCACATTATGGATTAGGAAAGGGCATTGTCTGCAGTTAAATTAATATTTGTGTCCATATGTTAGTGCTGTTCGAACTTATATTTATGGTTCAATAATGCAAAAATTTTATTAGGGTCAGTGCTCTAGGGAAATGTTAAGTTTGGACTGTACTACTGACAGTGGTTCCAGTTTAAAAATGTGCACACATGTTTGCAAAGTTTAACAATATGAGGCTACATATACTGCTCTCACAATCCTCTGAGTAGATGCAAATTTTTGCAGTAGCTTGAAAGCAAGATCGTAGAATCTCTTCTTTCAAAATAAAATGTTCACAAAAAAATGCAACTAGGAAAGAAAAACATTTTGCTAAACTACTGTGAAGGTACTATTTCTTTGAAGCATCTTTAAGTAAAATGTCTTGATGCATACTCTTATTTCCCAAAAATATTCATAATGGAAACTCAGTGTAACCAGTTTCAACAAGATTATGGGGAAAATGAAAATAAACAAGCATTGGCAAAGCCAATAAGTTTGCCTTTGGTGGTCAGCCTTTTAGTGCTGTCAAGGTGCGTCTTGTTTTGACATAGTTTTTGTAAAACGTTATTGTTGTGGGAGCTGCCAGGCCCTCACCATTATAATAAACATTGGCAAAAAGCAAAAATATTTCTTGGTCTAAAAAAGCAGCACACATTGCCACAATAGTCCCTGGCACTGAACAATACCACTTTGTGTGCCGATATGCTCCTTGTGAAAGAGTAGAATGCTGTCACTCACAGTGAAGTCAGCTGATTAATAGAGAGATAGAATTTTAACCCCTTGGGTGATAATGGCGTGACAGTTACGTCCTCAGCTGTGGCGCTCGCATGCTGAGGACGTAATTGTTATGCCAAATCGAACCAGTATGCCTGTGATTGACTAGTGGATGGGTGTGCAATAATGTTTTGGTGTTTTTTTTGCTTTTTACAGTCAATGTATACTCTCTCTGTAGTGAACATTTTCTGCCCTCACATCTTTTTGGAAACGGTCACTAAGGGAGGAAATATGTGGTGTGTTTTGGGTGGATCCCAAAAGGTTTACTTACCCAGAAGCACTTGTAAATTTGATTCATTGACAAAAATATATTGTTTCCTCACATTTCTATGTGGGAAAGTTGTGGGATCACTGGACCTAAACAAATTTCCTACCACCCAGCATTCCCCAAGGTCTCCCAATAAAAATGCTACTCACTTCTGTGGGTGGGCCAAATGCCCGCGACAGCAAAAGGGCCCAAAACATATTGTGGAGGCGTCAAATTTATTGATCACAAAATGACCTCGCTTTGCAAGGGGGTCAGCTGCATTTTTGGTCCCGGGCTTGGCAGCCATCTAGAGAAACCTACCAAACCCAGACATTTCTGAAAACAAGACACATGGGGGAGTGCAGGACGGTGTGGCTTGCCTGGATCCCCAACGTTTTCTTACCCAGAATACATTGTAAACCTCAAATTTAGCTTAAAAAACACATTTTCCTCACATTTCTGTGTGGAACAGTTGTGGGATCCCCAGGCTGGCAAACATTTCCTACCACTCAGCATTCCCCCAGGTCTCCCGATAAAAATGCTACCTCACTTGTGTGGGTGGGTCAAGTGCCCGCGACAGGGAAGGGAGTGGATCCCCCAACGGTTTCTTACCCAGAATCCCCTACAAACCTCAAATTTACCTAAAAAAAAAAACACGTTTACCTCAAATTTCTGTGTGGGAAACTTGTGAGTTCACAAGGCCGGCGCAAATTTCCTACCACCCATGTGCTCACCCAGGTCTCCTGATAAAAATGCTACCTCACTTGTGTGGGTGGGAAAAGTGCCTGTGACAGGGAAGGGCCCAAAACATATTGTGGTGACATCAAACTTATTGATCATAAAATGACCTGGTTTTGCAAGGGGGTTACCTGTGTTTTTGGTCCCGGGCTCGGCAGCTATCTAGGGAAACCTACAAAACCCAGACATTTCTGAAAACTAGACACCCCGGGAGTCCAGGGAGATGTGGTTTGCATGGATCCCCCAACATTTTCTTACCCAGAATCCCCTGCAAACCTCAAATTTAGCTAAAAATCATGTTTTCTTCACATTTCTGTGTGGGAAAGTTGTGGGATCACTGGTCCGGCACAAATTTCCTACCACCCAGCGTTCCCCCAGGTCTCCTGATACAAATCCTACAATATGTTTTGGGCTCTTCTCTTTAGCGGGCACTTGGCCCACCCACACAACTGAGGTAGCATTTGTATCGGGGGAACGCTGGGTGGTAGGAATATTTGTGCTGGCCTGGTGATCCCACAACTTTCCCACACAGAAATGTGAGATAAATATGATTTCTTTTGCCAAATTTGAGGTTTGCAGGGGATTCTGGATAAGAAAACATTGGGGGATCCACACAAGCCACACCTCCCTGGACTCCCCCAGGTGTCTAGTTTTCAGAAATGTCTGGGTTTGGTAGGTTTCCCTAGATGGCAGCTCAGTCAGAGATCAAAAACACAGGTGACCCCCATGCAAAACCACGTCATTTTGTGATTGATAATGTTGATGCCTCCACAATACATTTTGGGCTCTTCTCTGTCGCGGGCACTTGGCCCACCCACACAACTGAAGTAGCATTTGTATTGGGAGACCTGGGGGAACGCTGGGTGGTAGGAAATTTGTGCTGGCTTGGTGATCCCACAACTTCCCCACACAGAAACATGAGGAAAACGTGATTTGATTTTATTTAGCTAAATTTGAGGTTTGCAGGGGATTCTGGGTAAGAAAATATAGGGGGATTCACACAAGTCACACTTCCCTGGACTCCCCCGGGTGTCTTCTTTTAAAAAATGTCTGGGTTTGGTAGGTTACCCTACATGGCTGCCGAGCCTGGGACCAAAAACCCAGGTTACCACCTTGCAAAACCAGGTAGTTTTGTGATAGCTAATTTTGATGTCTCCACAATACGTTTTGGGCCGTTTCCTGTCACGGGCACTAGGCCTACCCACAGAAGTGAGGTACCATTTTAATCAGGAGGCTTCGGGGAATGCTGGGTGGAAGGAAGGTTGTGGCTCCCCTCAGATGACAGAACTTTCCATCTCAGAAAAGTGAGGAAAATGTGTGTTAGACAAATTTTGAGGTTTGCAAGTGACTCTGGGTAACAAACCCTGGTGAGAGCCACACAAGTCAACCCATCCTGGATTCCCCTCTGTGTCTAGTTTTCAAAAATGTACAGGTTTGATAGGTTTCCCTAGAGGCCGGCTAAGCTAGGGCCCAAAATCCACAGCTAGGCACACTGCCAAACAAGGATAAATTTAGTGTGGAAAAATGTGATGTGTCCACGTTGCGTTTTGGGCTGTTTCCTGTCACGGGCACTAGGCCTACCCATGCAAGTGAGGTATCATTTTTAGTTTGAAATCGTTTTTATTGAGTTTCACCAGCAAGATGCAGTGCGCTATGCGGCCACATCGTGGGCCTTTAGCCTTCATTGTGCTTCGCAGAGCACCTGGATAACAAACATAAAGGCAAAAATAGAGAGAATGACAACTTCCCCACCCCCCTCCCTTCCCTCCCTCCCCCTCCCGGCTCCTCCCCAGACATCCATAATATCAAATGGGAAGCAGTCTCAGCCCTCCACGGCATCTGGGCCAGTATCTAGGTGGCGTTGTGACCCAAGTCAGGGAGGCGAAGTAGCCGCAGGTATTTGGGGCAGGACAGCTTGCGGAATTCGGTGCACAGCAAGGAAATAAAGGGGCGCCATATCTCAGCAAAGGAGGCCCCGTCGCCCTGTAGCGAAAAGGTGATGCGCTCCATGCCCACTACGTACCACAGGCGGTGCAGCCAACCCTGTATGTTTGGATTAGTGTCTGTGCCCCAGTGTGCTAGGATATTTTGTAGTGCCACACCCAGGGCAATGCCTATTCGTTTGCCTTTATGGGATTTAAGGGGGTAAGTAAGTCTGTCCGAGACCCCTAGAATTATGTACGCAGGAAAGCGGAGGAGGGTAGGGTCAAAATGGTGGTCTATCTCATCCAGTACCTGCGACCAGTACGTACTAAGCGCAGGGAATTCCCACAGCAGGTGTAAAAGTGTGCCGTCTGCATCACACCCTCTCCAGCACTTGGGGGAGCGGTCAGGGTCGCTCTTATGAAGTCAGGAGGGTGTGAGATACCAGTAGGTCATGACCTTAGTGGCCGTCTCGATGCTGTTAATGTTACGCGCTGAGTGCCTGGCGCGGTAGCAAATGTCAGACCATTCTCTGGGAGTCAGCTCCCTTCCCAGTTCAGCCTCCCAACGTCGTTGGCCGGCTGACTTGACCGGCTGTTCCGGGGGCCGTAAGAAGTGATAGAGTTCTGTGATGAGATGCTTGGGAGAGTTTTTAGAGAGCAGGCAGCGCTCGTACTTGGTGAGGAACCTCCCGCACCCAGGCGGACCAGGGGCTGTGTGACCCAGTGTTGTATTTGCAGGTAATGGTAACGCTCCGTTTCTGGTATTTGGAAGCTAACTTTAAAATCTTCAAAGGGACGGGGGCCGTCGACGTCGAAGAAATGTCCCACAGACCTGTGTCCCTCCGCATCCCAGTGGCTAAACGCATCTCGGTCAACGCCTGGAGAGAAGTCCTGGTTTTCAGTAATGGGGGTGAGAGGCGAAGGGAAGGTCATCAAAGCATTACGAGTGTCCGTCGCATCCCAGGCCGCCAGTGTGGCGCGGGCTACTGGAGAGCCATAGAGCCCCGAGGGTCTATTAACCTTATGGAGGAAGGGAATCTTCCAGAGAGCCATCTTTGCGAGCGCCCGCTCCATGAAGAGCCAGTGTTTCTCCGACTCCGGCTGGCCCCACTCTAGGAGGGCCCTCAGTTGCGTCGCTTTATAGTAGTGGCTGAGGTCAGGAATTCCCAACCCCCCCTCTTCATGGGGCCTATAGCTTAGGTCCCTTTTCAGTCGTGGCCTCTTATCTGCCCAAACGAATGAGTTAAATTCGGACTGCAGTTGTTTCAAGGCACCGGGAGGGGGCTCCACCGGAAGAGTTTGGAAAACGTATAGGATTTTGGGGAGTATGCTCATTTTCAGAGCCGCTATTCTGCCCAGCCAGGAAAGGTTGAATGGTCGCCACCTCTGGAGCTCTTGCTTTATTTGGCGCACTAGCCGAGTATAGTTGAGAGAGTTAGTCTCCGCTATGGATGAAGACAGCAGAATGCCTAGGTATGGTATTGCTTTTTGGTCCCATTGAATAGGGCATATCTGGGCCAACGCAGTTATAGTGGTCTGTTTCAACGAGAAACTCAGCGCTGGGATTTGGCTACATTGACCTTAAAGACAGAGGCCTCCGCAAACTCCTCCAGTTCGGCCAGAAATGCTGGAACGGAGGTGTGGGGGGACTCGAGTGTAGCAACCACATCATCTGCATAAAGGCTAACTGTGTGGCGCTCTCCACCAAAGAGGATTCCCTTGATCAGCCGGTTCTCCTGTAGTCGTTGAGCCAGTGGCTCCATGTAGAGAGCGAATAGTATTGGAGAGAGCGGGCAGCCCTGCCGGGTGCCTCTGGCGATGGGGAAAGGTGTGGAGGTGAAGCCGTTCACTCTGACAGTGGCCGACAGGTGGCTATAGCCGCTAAACACCCACCGTCGGAAGCGGCGGCCAATCCCAAATTTCTCCAGGGCAGTCTCCAGGAAGGGCCAATGGACCCTGTCGAACGCCTTCTCGGCGTCTATGGAGAGAAAAACACGTTCCTCAGACTGTCTGTGGGACTTAACTAAAAGGTGTAATAGCCTTCGAGTGTTATCACTACACTGTCTGGTAGCGACAAAGCCCGCCTGATCTGGGTCGATCAGGCCTGGCATCATGGGTCCCAATCTCGCCGCCAGGATCCCAGTGAAGATCTTAAAGTCGATGTTGAGGAGTGAAATCGGCCTGTACGAGGCACAGTATCGAGTATCTTTCCCGGGTTTGGGTATTACCACCACCGACGCTAAGAGCATTGTAGGTGGCAGTTCCCCGGAGTCGGCAACCGAGTTGAAGAGTCGCGTTAGTATGGGGGCCACAAGGGAACAAAAGGTTTTATAAAAAAGGGCAGTGAATCCATCCGGGCCGGGGGATTTAAGAATTTTAAGTCGGGATATAGCCAAGATAACCTCCTCCAGTCTGATGGGGCTATCCAGGGTGGCAGCCTGATGTTCTGTCAATTTGGTGAGTGTTATGTCCTGACAGTACCTAGAGGGGTTTTGGTCAGGTAGGGACTGTGCGGAGTACAGGGTGGCGTAAAAGTCTCGGAATGCAGCAGCTATGTCTTCGCCACGGGTATGTTCTGCACCGTCAGTGGTCTGGATGAGGGGGACCGTCGCCGCTTGTCTCTGTGCGCGCAGTTTATGAGCTAAGAGACGGCCACATCTATCCCCACCAGTATAGAATGCGTGTTTCAGGCGAAGCGCGGCATATTCCGCCCTATCTAGGTCGAGGCTGGCCAGCTGTGCCCTGGCCGCTTTTAACTTCCGCCATACCCGGGGGCCCGCGTTCTCTTGTGAATCCCTTCCAGTTCCAGTGCCTGCTCAGTTAGCTCATCCCTTTTGTCTCTACGGGCCTTGTTGTCTGCGGCACAGATGGCTATAAAGTCTCCACGGGCCACTAACTTGAGTGTTTCCCAGAGGGATATGATGGAAGTGTCTTGTGTGTCGTTTACAACCAGGAAGTCCTTTAGCGTCTTCGTAAGGCGGGTCACTACCTCAGGGCGGTGTAGGAGCGTGTCCCTAAGTCGCCACGAATATGGCGGTCTGTGAATGGGGGGGAACAGTAGGGTCACGGTCAGGGCTGCGTGATCTGAGAGCGTTTGGGGCTCAATGGGCGATGCTTGCGCCAATGGGAGGAGAGAGCGGGATAACAGGAAATGGTCAAGGCGTGCATAGGTCCCCCTGGCGTGGGAGTAAAAGGTGTAGTCGCGCGTGTGAGGATGGAGGTGTCTCCATGTGTCCACCAAGCCTAGGTCATGGAGCCATCGGCGGTGGGCGTCTGAAGAGCTCCGGTTGCTCCCTGTCGCTGCGCAGAGCGGTTGAGATGACCGTCAAAGACTATGTTCAAGTCGCCCCCAAGAAGAATTTGTCGGTCGTGCATGGAGGTCAGATCTCCTATCGTTTTGTACAGGAAGGCTTCCTGGCCGTCGTTAGGAGCGTAGATGGCGACTAGTGTGATGGTATGCCCCCCTATAGTCACCGAGTGTGCAGGAGGCGGCCTTTAACCTCCACCTCCTTGGTCCCCACCCGCCCAGGAAATGTGCACACGACTAAGATAGCTACCCCTGCCTTTTTGGTAGGAAGGGAGGAGTAATATTGGTGCGAGAAAGCCTTGGAGCGCATTCTATAGGTGTCGCTGGATTTCAGATGTGTCTCTTGGAGTAGACAGATGTGGGCCCCAGAGTTCTCTAAATATGACAAAATAGCTCTGCGCTTAGTGGGGTTGTTAAGCCCTTTCACATTCAGTGTTAGAATCTTAATACTCATCTGCTGGAGGTGGGGAGGGCTGCGCTTCGTGGGGGCCAGCAGGCTGGGCAGCCTATGTGCATCGTAGGGAGAGGGCAGTCTAAGCTAGGCGGTGGCATTGGGCATGAGTAGTTAACCTGTAGAGATGTTGCAGGGAGTTGGCGAGGGGGAGGAGGTCCCAACATTATAAAAAGCAATAACCCCAGGAGTCCCAACAACATATACGAAAGAGAAAAACCTGTACTTGGCGGTAACAAAGGAAATGGCATAACAAGGTCAAAGTCAATGTCAATGTCCGGAGCGTCTTGCTCCTAGGAAACCAAGAGAGAGGTACCTGTGGCCCAGAGCTCCCTGCCCCCACCGGACAAACAAATAGAAATGTCCGCAACATCATCCCCCGGAGACGGGAGTGTAGCCATACCATACCATACCAAGGTGCAGTCCAGGGAGAACAGGCTTCACTCCGAGGGTGTCCCAGCGAGGGTCGACAGCACTGCTTGCCGTTCTTTGGCCATGGTGTCCAAATCAGGGTGCATCGCTGAACTCGAGGGCTTGATAGTGGTCCATCCATGGCCGCTGTGGCGCCGGCTCTGGTCGGGTTGCTCCGGCGCAGGCTCATCCAGACCCAGGAGTTTGCAGGCCGCCTGGAGTGATTGGACTTGCCTCAGTTCTCCTTTATAGGTGAAGATCAGCCAAAACGGATGCCCCCAGGAGTATTTGATACCTGCTTCACGGAGGTGGTGCGAGATCGGTCTGAAGGACTTTAGTTTGAGCAACGCAGAGGCGGCCAGATCTTGAAACAATGAGGGTTTCTGACCTTGGTGAACAAAGTCCGGTTGGCGCCTTGATTCGCGGTGGATCCATTCTTTAAGCTGGAAGTCATGGACGCAAGTCAGAATGTCCGCTGGGGGCGCAGAGGCCGACCTGCGAGGGCCCACCTTATGTGTACGATCCAGCTTGATCGAGAACTCCGGAGGCTCCCCCAGGATGGATCGAAAAAGGTCTGCTACGTAGGCCTCGAGGTCGCCCGCATCGTCCGCATGCGCCAGACCCCGGATGCGGATGTTATTGCGGCGGGATCTGTTCTCCAAATCCTCAGTGTGGGCTTGCAGGTCCAGGTGCTGCTCCCGCAGTTGGAGAACCTCCTACTGGAGATGTTCAATTTCTTCATCCCACCCTGCGTCGTGTTCCTCAAGAGCATTGACTCGCTCCCCCCGGGAATCCACAACTCTGCACACCTCCCGGAGATCCGCCTGAAGGTCGCGCTTCATTGTGGCGAGGTCGTCTCGGAGGGAAGAAAAGAGGGACTCCAGGAAGGAGCGACTGACCGGGCCCTCTGGGTCCTCGTTTCCCGAGGCTTCGTCTGCGCGCCCCGGGCCCGTCCGGCCATCTGGCTGTTGTGAGGGCTTGAGTAGCAGCTCCCGGACTGATCGGTCCTTCTTGCTCTTGGGAGCTGTCATCCCTGCTGTGGTCTCCTGGGTCTTCGTCCTGGCCGGGGCCAGTGCTGCCGCGGTCCACGACACGGGGGAGGCCGTTGGAGGTGCCAAGCGTGGGGTGTGCGCTAGTGCTCTGCCTCCTGTGGTCTCGCCTGGAAGCCGCTCTAGTACCTCACCAAGAGCGCCGATCTCGTGGGGTGTGGCGAGAGCAGGTCTGGTCTCAGAGCGCAGTTCTATACTGTAGCGTTACCAACAGGCCTTCGCACAATCGGCATTCCCTTCAACCCAGCAGGCCACCCACCGATGCACAACGTCCAGCAAGAGGGTCTCTAGCGAGGGGGGGGCACAAATCTCTGCAGGCACAAGCTTAGGGGCCTTATTCAGTGGGTAAAGCGCGGTGGGCTCGCGCTGGCCTCCTCCGCTGCTTGTGCCTGCCGTCGAGGGGGCCCGCCAGGGGCTAGGTCGAGTTCAGGGCCATTGACAGCAGTCTCCCGATTGTGCGCATCCCCCAGTCGTCTTCCTACCTTTGGCGCACGCCAGCCGTGTGTAGAAGGCACCTGCTGCGTCTCAGCACCTCCTCTCTGGGCTCCCCGGGTGCCGCAGGCGATCCCGCCGGCGACATGGCAGCCCTCACAGCCGGCAATGTGGGCGCCCCTCCTACACTGAATCCGCAGTGATGAGGCCCACGTGGAGCCGCTGCGCCAGAGCCTTGCGCAACTGTCGCGGCCCGGGTCCTCCTCCGTCAAGGCCGGCTGGGTTGGTCCTCGCGTCCAGGGGGGGCCGGCGCAGCAACTCCGGGAGGCACACCGGGGCCGTCGGGTGTCTCCAGGCCCCCGCGTGTCTCGCCGGTCCGCCGTAGCACGCCGGGGCGGCCCAGCCGCCCGGTCTAAACTGGTCATGGGGCAAAGTCACTACCCCACGCCTCTCCCGGAGGTCAGCGCTGTCGCGGGGTGCCTTCTCGTCACAAACGGCCTGAGGTCCCATTTTTATTGGGAGACTTGGGGGAATGCTGGATGGGTGAAAGTTTGTGGCTCCCTGCAGATTGTAAAACTTTCCATCACAGAAATGTGAGGACAATGTGTTTTTTTTTTATTTAACAAAATCTGAGGTTTGCAAGGGATTCTGGGTAACAATCTGGTGAGAGCCACACAAGCCACCCCTTCCTGGAGGGGCCTAGAAAGATGGCTGCCTAGTTGTTCTCATCGGAGCTCCTGCCAGCCTAAACAAAATCCTGTACAATCTGACCCATCTAGAGCCTGTGTACCCCCCTGACTTTTGGCTGCGCGGTCGCTGAAGATGGGGGGCTGACCGAAAAAGGAGAAAACTGGAGTTGGGCCTTCGTAACCTGAGGTGGCCCACGTAGTCCGAGCTGGGGCCTTCTGACCTGCGCTGTGGGCCGGAGTGCAACAGATTCACCCGGCGTGCCTCCGGCGGATGCATGGTGGTGCTGGGCTCCAGAGCTGAGGGCCTTTTGGCTGGGCACTGTTGTGGTGATGGCGACCACTGTGGGGCCGTGAGGGCCCGTGAAGACAACAACACCGCTCTTTGGCCCTGCCCCGGTGGTGTGCAGTGAAGCCGTGAACAGGCCTGCTAGTGCAGCAAGGCCGTGGTGCAGGTGAGCGCTGAGGGGCTCTATGCCACCGGACTGGAGGAGTAGCGGGAGGCCGTAGGAGCTTTGCGGCTCGCCCGCATCCTCCCCCTCCGGTTGGGAAGCAGCAAATGTGGGCCTGGGCCCTAATGGCGCCTGCTGAAGGAGCGAGCCGTGCGGCTGGCCTGGTTGGGGGGCGCCCTGATATACTTCTCCTCAACGAATGCAGAGCGCTACCCATGACTTGTGGATGGTGAGCACAGCGAGCCCTGCATGCTCTGGGACACTCGAGTGTAGGGGGCAGCGATGAGGGCAGGCTGCGGGGCTGCGGAGATGGTGAGTGGCGTTCTGGACTCCAGGCCTAGTACCAGTGACTTGTTGCAGGACAGGAGGCCCACTCTTAAGCATGTTCTTGCTGTGCAGCCCGGAGGAGAGACAGGCTGTGAATTACTTGTGCATGCAGGGCATGTACTCTGGGGGAGCCCCATGACACAGCACACCTTGCATATACCGGACTTGCTACCAAGAGGTAGGCACGGCTGCATGGACAGTCCCAGACTGAACCTGGATGGTCTTCCCTGTTTGTATAAGATATTGGGGTCTGCTGAGCTGTATGCATTTTTTTTTCTTTCAAAACTCTTTTTATTGAGTCAGCAGATAATGTAATCGCATACATTACAAAGTAGTGAAAGCATACATTAATCAATATATCGGTTTTCAAGCAGGTGACTACTATATAGCATTTATCAAACACGAAAATAAACCATTCGGGTCCGTAAACCACAGTCCCTAACATTCGTAACATCTGTGTCCTAAATTGCATAGCAAAACACTGGTCGTGCCCATCAAGCCCCTCTATGTATGACATATCTGGTGAAACAACGTTACTGTCCCGTGATATATCTCTATATGGTTTCCACTTCCGCATGTTGCGGTGGAGGCGGTTCCAATAGGAAACCCCTAAAATCCGCCCATCGTTTCCATATTTTAAAGTGTTTCCGAGGGCATCCTCGCGCTTTAAAAATAGGATGTTCCTGCCCCATACACCAGTCGAGGCCTGCCCTCCAAGTGCTTAATTTAGGCGGAGCCGGGTCCTTCCACGCCCTTGCTATATCCCTTTTTGCTAGGGTGAACCCCAAGAACAGTAGGTGCCTTTTGTAAATATTACCCCCAATTTCGTCGGTAATATGCAGAAGCACAAGCCTAGGAGAGAGAGGTATGACCCAGCCTAGTACCTCAGATAAACAACGAGTAACCCCCCTCCAAAACCTGCCCAGTGCGGCACAGCTCCAAGTTGTATGTAGTAATGTACCTTCCTCGCTGCTACATCGTAGGCACATAGGGGAATCTATCAGCCCCGCCCTCCAAAGTCGATATCTAGTAAAATAGGCGCGATGTAAAAACTTAAATTGGATAAGTCTAAGACGGGATGCAATTGCGGCACCTCTCGGGGACTCCAGGGCCTCTCTCCAATCATCGCTGTCTAGGGGACCCAAGTCTGTTTGCCATTTCTCCCGAAGGGGATCTAAAGTCGTGGAAAGGTTCGTCACCAATGTACGATAGATCTTTGCGGTTTTATGATCACCCAAATCCCCCATAAAAACTTTTGCCTCAATAGGGTTAAATTCCGGAAGGTGTGTAATATAGGGGGATAAGGCATGTCTCAATTGCAAGTATTTATAGAATTGTGTATGCGGCATGGCATATTCATGTCTGAGCTCCTGGAAGGATCTCAACGTGGTACCATGCATAACATTTCCCAGCGTGGATATACCTATGGCAACCCATTGTTTAAACCCTACTAATGCGGACACTTGTGGCATAAGGCCGCTCTGCCAGAGGGGGGTCTCCCCCGTCAGCCGCCTCCACCACCCCATCTTACGCAGTGAGTCCGTCCACACTCCAAAAATTACCTGCGTAGGTGGCAACTTCCGCAGCTCTCGTGGCACGTGGAGCAGTCTGTGCGGCAACACGTCCCCCATCAGCCATCTCTCTACCCAATAAGCCGGGTCATTGCCAATCCCATGCCACAGACCAAGAGGTGGGATGCTGCATGGTACGATTGAATATCAGGGGTCGCTATACCTCCACAGTAGGTAGATTGGAAACATGTTTTAAGTGGTACTCTAGCGGCCTGGTCCTGCCACAGAAAGCGGCTCAACCTGGAGTTAAGCTGTCGGAACCAGGAGATTGCTATCCGAAAAGGGTGGTTCTGCAGCTGGTAGAGAAGGCGAGGGAGAGACACCATTTTGAATATTGCTGATCCACCCAGTATGGAGAGGGGCATACGCGCCCAAGACTCCATCTCTGTCTGAGTGCGCATCCAGATGGGGGCAATGTTCTTATCCCACGACACCGCTTGAGTGTCCGTGATGTAAACCCCGAGGTATCTCAGTCCGGTTGTGGCCAGTGTTACTTCTGCTGTCCAGGCGCCCATGTCTGAACCACCACGGATGGGCCAAAGAATGGATTTCTTCGCATTCATATAGAGGCCAGTATGCTGGCCGAAAACCTGCATAATGCTGAGAATACGCGGTCCCGTCCGATGTGGATCCATAAGGAAAAACAGGACATCGTCCGCATAAAGAGCGATCCGATCCGAGAACCCCCCCGGCCATTCGAAGCCCCTTACCTGTGCGTCTATTCAAACCCAAGAGGCTAGCGTTTCCATAGCTAAAACAAACAAATATGGGGAGAGGGGCCACCCTGCCGGGTGCCGCGGCCTATAGAGAAAGGATCAGATACCGCGCTGGCTACTCTAACCGAGGCTGAAAGATCAGTATATAATAGTCTAATATAGGACATGAGTCGTGGGCCTATGTTCAAGCGCTGCAAAAGGGCAAACAGATAAGTCCATCCCAGCGAGTCAAAAGCTCTATCTATGTCGGCCAATAGCAGAGCCGCCGGGCCCTCCTGGTGATCAATTGCCGCTACTGCATTGTGCACTCGCCGGATATTGTGGTGGGTAGCCCGAAGGAAGAAAACACAAGATGTCCCTTTCCAAGGAACTATGTTTTGGGCATAAATCTTCGTATCTAAGAGCATGCCTCAGTATGGATCATGTGCTATATCTAAAGATCACCATCCAACAAAATTTGTACATAAACCTTTTTACAAAGACTTCAATGTCTGCTACGGATTGATACAACAAGATTCAATGAGGAAATTACACTATATAAAAAGAGTATTTATTTTATAAGAATACACATGTATATATACAGAAAAAAAACATTACATTTCTTCCAGGATTAAAAACATCTTCTCATTAAAGAAGTTACAGTACATATGCAGTTAAAACATTAAGAAAAAAGAAAACTTATATGAAGTCGACGAGGCGTTTCGGTGAGCATTAATTCCTTTTCTAAATGGCAAAGAACATTTATTAAAACACAAATGTATTCCTCAATGATCCCAAAAACATTTAATATAGTGCCTATTTTTAGCAGTACATATAGACTAAAAACCACCAAATGTGGGCTAATCCCCTGGTGTACACTGATAACCTAATAATAGGTAGCACATATGAAGTGGAAAAATAACAAATAGAAAATAACAAGAGAAAATAACACATGATCCATAGTTTAAAAGAAGGGATGAATTACACCTTGGACCCACCTATTTAACTTATAAGAGACCATAGAATCAAGTTGTCTCACTCTAAATGGGTAAGTTTCTTAATGTCGGAAGGAAAAACTCATCCGGACAGAATAAAAGTAGTTGACCTAGAAAGAGCCAAAAGGAATATTTACAAAAGTCTTAGGGCATAGTTAATCACAAACTCAGATGGCCAACTACATGTATCACCATCTGGGGGCTAGAACGCACCTTTGTATTAATACAAAAACTTTCAACGGTTTCGATAGAGCCACCGACAGATTAAATTCAAGACCTTTGAATATGGGGGCTTGAAATCTAAGTAAAAGAAACATGAATTAAAAAAGTCTGTGTATACAGGTTTAGTCACTAAGGGGCCCATTACGATGGCGGGCGGAAGCACTACCGCCGTGCTGGCGGATGCAAAAACCACCAGTTACCGCCGGCACGCAGCAGTCCACACGCCCGCCCAATTACGATGCGAAAAGCAGGCCAAACACCGCCGGCAAGCCAGCAACACCGTCCGCCATCAAAGTGCGCCCGCACACGTAGCGGCGCAGCACAACTGACACACACCGTCTGACGAAACACGTCCCGCCCGGCGCATAAATTACGATGCCGCAAACAAACGGCTCCCACGGCAAAGAGACACCGCACGTGAAAGAGAGGCGGAAACACGGACGCAGAGCACGGACAACGAAGAAGCGGCACCCGGGCATGAATCCAGCACTGCAGGCCCTTCCCATGCTTCTGCTGATGCACCACCAAGGACGCAACGTACCGCGGAGACGCAGGTAGGCACACACACAACAAGTGCACGCAAACAGCGCACACAGTGCAAGGGCGGAAAAAGCGGACAACCCCCACCAGCGCGTGCACACTACACATCCACCATTGCATCCACATATGACACACAGGCCAAATCCTAACATCGCGGAACACATGTGTACACACCACCTGGGACTAGGAACCAACCACCCCGTCACGGCCCCAAAGCGCCGATGACGCCGCCACACATGCGCACAACGCAGAGGCCAACCGCAGCGCCATGCATGCGTCGCACACAGACACAGGGACACAACCAAGCAGCACACACACCAGCCCCACCCCGAACGCACATGACACGTGACAGGCCTGCCACAGACATGTCCCCAACGCCCAATTCACGGACAACACCCAACGCCACACAACCGACGCACACATGTCAGTGAAGTCACGCAACAGCAGGACACACCCCAGTGTAACAAACATGGCGAAGCACACAGCGGCGGCAACACCAACTAGGAGAAGCAGGGCCCTTCGGGAAGAGGAACGCCAGTACCACACTGAAAAACCCATACCACCCTGCACATATGAACAAGACACATGAAACGGAACACCAAAGAGCCCGGTGACCGACAACAGGTGGCCCAAGAATTACATCCACACACAAGGCCCAACGCAGAGCGGAAGGCAGGCTGCCGCCCACACAAGGGAGAGCAGACAGCACTGAATGACCTTCCATTCCAACACCGAAACCACAGCCCTACGACAGAAGCCGGTGAATACAGCCATTGTCCAAGAATAGACCAACACAGGCATGCCGAGGAGACCGACCACAGGGCAGATAGCGCATATCACAGAAGCACACAACGGACGGGAAGAAAGAAGAAAACACTCCCCCATGTCGGCCACATGCAAGTTAATTGGAAGGAGTCACACAGCACTGACCTTCAACTGTCTGAGAAGCATGTGGGAAGAGGGCCCGTGTCCTCCAAATAAGCCAACAGAACACAAGTCCTGTCTCCCTACGACTACACAGAGCTCACAGCAACCTCGGAGCGTGCACATTGCAGACTGCACACACAGCCGGAGCACGCCACCACAACGCACCGCTGCGAAATGGCAACCGCAACACACCTACCCAACTACGCCGAAGAGCTCAAGCTGTACCAAACCAGCACGATACATACATTGGGATGCGATCTCCTGTCCCTGCTGAACGTAAGTTACCGACTGACTTACCGCATCACATTGTTCAGCTGCGTCATGCCCGTCTTCTACTGTCGGAGGTGTCCCTACCAGCATCCCGTCGAGATATGCCTCTCCAACCCGGCATGTCTGAAGGCGGACCTGCTACCACTACTCCTCCCTCTGGACGCACACGACAGGGCCTGCTCTGCCTATGGGGGCATGGCGTATGTGGCCAACATCGCACGCGCACTGAAATGGAACCACTGTGCCTCCACACGACGGATCATCGAGAACAGCTACATCGAATGTCACCCAGCATGCCCCATCATGGTCCTCCAAGGGACAACCTACGAACAACACCTTGACAGCCACCATCCGCTTCATTGGCTGGCAAACATGTACACCACCAATGACATGGAAGCCCTGCTGGACGGCATCGCATACCTGACAACCTGTAAATACGTCGGACCACAACGCAGGTTCCCCGAGTGACCTATGAAGTCCAACCCCGCACCCATGCTCAGCTTCCGCACGGACTGGCCAGTCACCACCACAACAGCCATACCAAACGACCGGCAACTGTAACCACACCATCAACGACATCGCCATGACATCGGATATGACCGGGACATGCACACTGTTCCCCATCACATCCAGGAACACCGCATGCATCGTGGGAGGCAGTGGCATGGGCTCTGTGCATCGCACCCACATGGACGGAACTGCACGAACAACCAGGACACGACATGGATCCAGCGCACATGGACACACACACCGCTCAGTGGACATGAATAGGTCGCCTGGAGTCTGTGGGTGCTGCACCCCTCCCACCCCCGCCCGGGAATCCCATACCAGGACCTTTGCATGGACGACAAGTGCATACAACAACAACACGACCCCAGTGACTGTGACATGTCCAGTAACCACCACAGTGCAACAACAAGTGGCACGCCGCTGCATGCACGCAAGCACATGCCCTAATGTCATCTCACATGCACGCGTGCATGAGGAACAACCGCAGCAAACCTGTCACATGGAACTGAGATGGACTGTGCCCATGATGCCGAGCGGTCTGGTAGGCTACATGTATACCGTCTGTGTCAAAGTCCGCAGCTCCGCAGCTATACGTAAATGTACATTAGCACAGCCTTGGCCAAGCAGATGTAACCCCACACCCTATCCCATTTGTAATCATGCTCAGTATATCCTCAATATGTATTCCGCTGCCAGTAGTGTCCACTATACTGCATCACAGAGGACAGAAGACTCAATATAATGTTTGAAACCAGAACTGTCTCCGCTGACTCATTTCACAAGTACGAATGAGAGAGGATGAGAGTATGTGAAGTACACGGCAGTCGTGACATGACCATGTAGTCCACTGGTATTGGATGTCAACGCAAATGAGTAGCACTACTGTGGAAGACACACATGTGTCGTGTGAAGTCGTATGGACGCAGTGCTCAGGTGGGTGGGTGCGACGGGTAGATGCGCACATGACAAGTTGGAGCACGCCGTGTTGGGAGGGCTCATGAACAGTACACCACCGCTTCCCTGGGCATTGTGAGAGGACACTTGTCGGGGGGAGTGAACACGTGTGTGCACAGCAGCCGGGCACACGTACAAAGCGGTACCAGGCGCACCTCAGCCCACCCTCTGTGGACGAGCTGGATCCTGTTGTGCGCCCGCCATGCCCCTTGACAAGGCACACACAGCCCCAGTCGACCAGGTGTAACCCCAACATAGTCAATCCGCACAGGCGATACAGGGCACGGGATGGCAGTGGAGCATGGTGTGTGAGAGGTCTCCTCGCGCTCCTCCTGGTCATATCACGCAGGCAATAGAACCTCAACGTCCAGCATGGCAAAAAGTCAAATGGAAGTGTAGGGGGACGCACCACAGCACTGACGTCACGGGAGGTGGCTCGCACCATCCCATCCATTGCCCATCATACCAACCACGCCACATGCCATTGCGACTAAGTGCAAGCGCGTGCGCCACCACCCCTGAGCCCTCCCCAGAGAGGCCAAAGAGTGAATGTGTGGGCCATCAGCCACAGACGGACGCGGCATGGCCGCAAGGGCAGCCACAGCCACTGGGTGTCGCAGGTGGCGGATCCGGAAGGCGAAGACTGTGATGCATAGTCCATGCAGGCCGGGTCTCCATTTGGGGCACCACGCAGGTGGACGGCGTCCCGCCACACATCATACCCTGAGACAGCCCACTCGTGCAACTGGACCCACACATACACTCCTTGCCCTCTCTGGTGCAAGCTTGGGGCTGCCTGTGCAAGCGCTAGCCTCGCAGGTGAGCATGCATATTGGGGGGCGAGGGGAGGACATGAGGGCTGGGGCGAAGATGACTGTATCACTGTCAGTTAGTACAAGGGATGACCCAGATGTGGAAAGGAAGAGACGTGTCCCGTGTGTACTGCAACTAGTCGCCAATCCAACTACCCCCCATGTCCGGAATGTAAGCCCGCACCTAGGCCCGCCCATCCGCCACATCGAACATACCACCAGCACGACAACCTTCCCATTCGAAACACTGACTGGGGTGGCGACCAGTGAACAATCATGTGTAGCCTACCCACGCGTACATGTGGGCCCTCCATGATCCATGTCACCTGCGGCAAAGACATGACATGCTCAATGAGGGAAGTGAGGAGAGCTGTCCGCCCCACGCGCAGAAGGTGCATCAGCTCCACAGACCCAGCAGCGAGTCCAGCAGGGGTCACATGTGCAGGGGCAGCTGTGCCTGGTGTGAAGGCACATGCATATAGACAGCACATCGACCAATGTGTAGTCT
The DNA here is from genome assembly GCA_963921515.1 of Calotriton arnoldi. Lineage (NCBI taxonomy): Eukaryota > Metazoa > Chordata > Amphibia > Caudata > Salamandridae > Calotriton > Calotriton arnoldi. Next base: position 2,081 of record CAWUFW010022306.1, on the reverse strand, counting down.
GCCCACATCCACAGTCCATCATCATGCGGACATAGGAATTGAACACAGGGCAACACATCTTAGCTGGTGCACCCACCGTGACCAACAATGCGCAATCATCGACGTACCCGCCCTGTGCCACCATCCCACACACACAAGCCTTCCACGGAACATGCTGTGTCCAATGGTCAGTACAGAGTCAGCGCCCATCTGGTGGATCCTGAACAGGAGACACATGCACACACATGCCAGCTCCCACTATGTACGACTGCCACTTGGCACGTGCAATGTAACCTCTCACCTGTGACGTGTGACTGCAAGCACACAGCCGTCTTGGCATGGGGCTGTCAATGTGGACACCAGTCAATGTTTCGGGAGCTGTGATCCGTACAGTGCTGTACATAGGGTGCAGTGCTGACACCTACTACTGTCTCATATCCCCTCGTGCCACAGGTCCCACTTGTATTGGCCGCTCAGCCCGTGCCCACATCGTCGTCGTCGTGTGCCATACTCATCCAGCCTCGGAAGCAGTACCATGCTCAGCAGACACTCATGTTGCCGTGGCGTTGCCGCTTGACGAATATGCAGTCAGTCCCCATCAGCACGCCCCGCAAGTCATTGGGGCCTAGATCCCCATGTGCATGCACATGGCAGTGGTATGTCTCACTTGCCATTGCCATTGTTGGGAGACCTGTGTAAGTGTATTGTGGCCGTGCCGTCCCAGCTTGACAGCTGGGCTGTGGCTCATGTGCTTGCTCAGTCATGTCAGTGATGTGTATGCGAAATTGCTATGTGCCGTGTTGCTTTGACATGTGTCCTCTGCCATTTAACCCAGGCGGAGACCGAACATTGACCGCCCATACCAATTGCTGGCGGACATGGACGATACAGAGGTAATCAGGAAGTTTCGGCTGGACAGGCCAACTCTGCATCGACTGTGTGCCATGTTAGAGCCCCATCTCCGTCCCCGCAGGGTGTATCCGACTGCTGTCACCCCCACGGCTAAGGTGATGGCCGCCATGCATTTCTTCGCCACTGGGTCATTCCAGCACACAGTGGGCAGTGGAGGAGGGATGTCCCAGCCCATGTTCAGCAAGGTGCTGAGGGATGTACTGGCAGCCATGATGCTGTACCGGAACAGGTACATCCGATTCCCCAGGGCTCGTGAATTGGCGGCAGTGAAGGGTGCATTCTATGCCCTTGGCAGAATCCCACACGTCGTGGGAGCCATTGACTGCACTCATGTTGGCCTTGTTCCACCACAGGCCACTGAGCACCTGTACCGCAACAGGAAGCACACGCACTCCCTGAATGTGCAAGTGGTGTGCCTTGCGGACATGGTGATCACCCACGTGTGTGCAAAGTTTCCAGGCTCGGCCCATGACGCACACATAATGCGCAACAGCATCTTGCCACGACTGATGGCCAATCTGCAACAGGATCGTGGCTGTATTGTCGGTGAGTATGTGGAGTGGTGTAGCGTGCTGGTTGTGCGATGCTGTCCCCTGTCCAGTTGGAATAGCAACGGTTCTCTGTGTCCCTCACACCCAGGTGACTCTGCGTATCCGAATGGGGCATGGCTGCTCAGTCCATTGAGGAATCCTCGCACCCCAGCAGACGATCGATACAATGAGGCACATGGGAGGACCAGACGTGTGGTCGAGCGTACCTTTGGCCTCCTCAAGTCCAGGTTCAGGTGCCTGGACCGCACCGGGGTGCACTGGCGTACTCCCCACAGAAGGTGTGCCAGATAGTGGTGGCGTGCTGCATGCTGCACAATCTGGCCATTCGGAAGCAGATCCCCTCATTGTGGATGACGGAGATCAACCAGGGCCCCAGCCCGCAGACCAGGACAGCTCGAGTGAGGTGGACAGCGGAGAGGAGGAAGCTGGGAATGTGCGCCAGCAGCTCATCGCCCGCTACTTCACTTGACGGTGAGTGTCCATGTACGACGGATGATGTGTCTGTATCTATGCAGGTGTGTGTGTGCTGTGTCAGGGTGGCCGTATGTTCACTGCGTGCAGTGTGTCAACGCTCCATGGCCAGGGGTAGTATGCCACTGTTGGTGGCTGTGGCATTGTGCCCTATTGCCTGTGCGATGT